>CAWUDS030003478.1:0-202191 GCA_963859935.3 Lathyrus sativus
ATCTCTGTACATGTTATCATATAATATCTCAAATGTTTATGCATTTATTAGCTCAAAATTCATAGTATGCAACATTATATCATTAGCTTGAATAAATTCTAATTAGATAACAAGATGCGATGATATACACACATTTTTGTAGTCTTTAAGGTTGTAACGAGGCTAAGACTTAGGTAGGATATATTTAGATAGTAGACTAATTCTCGAAGTCAATAAGAATATTCTCATCACTATGTTTAAACTAAGGAACTACTTTGACGGTACTTCATTTACTATGTTATTTTAGATATTGTGGAACATCAAACTTTAGATTTCTCATTTTATTTTTATTTTTTTTATAGTTAACTTTCAACTCCTTTCTTTTGAGTAATATGAAATCATTATTTTAGATTTTTTTTCTTTCTAATCACTTGAATTTTTCAATTTCTCTTTTTTTTTTCTTCTATATTAGACTTAACTTGTATTCCTTCATTTTTCTCGGTTTTTGAAATTTCTGAATAAATACCCCAAATTTAAAGATTGTTATTCCAACAACAACCCCAAAATTCAAATAGACAAACCTATGAGAAATCAACCTTCCAACTCTAAAGAGGCTATGAGAGTGTTTAGACCAAGGGTCATACTGCATGGTAATAAAAACATAATTGGATATAAGGCTCAAAGTGGTTTAACAATAGATATATAAAATGAAACATGATGGTTATAAGACTTGGGATTAAAAACAAAAATGTGTCTAGTGTGTGTTAACATTGCAACTGAAATTAATGAAGAAAATATGCAAATTTTAAATAATGAGAACATACTGGAATGTTCTCTTATGATGAAACAAATTGTTTGGATTTTTTTGTTACTCACTAGATTGGTTAGATATAAACAACCTACACAATCCATCTTATTTGATGTATCATCATAGTCAATTATCGTAAACATGTTTAACCCTCACTACAACTCAATTAAACCATATTATATATTCAGAAGTATATAAAAGAATTTGCTAGTTTCCATGCATTAAGACTAAACGGAACTAAGTTTGATTCATTTTTAAAGCACAATTTCAACTACAAGTTATCAAAAAAATAATACAGAAACAATACAATAAATTTAAAATAAATAAATGAAACAAGAACATCAAACAAACTTTTTGCATAGCATAAATTCTGCATCTCCACTTTGTGCGTGTATGACTCTTCATCCACATAAGTGTGGTATCTAAACGTGGGAGTTGCATCAGGTGGTAAGTCATGCATAGGGTGAGACCTAGATCTTGTAGATTATACATGGATGTCATCCTGCTCTGATTCCTTAGTGTGCTTTGAATCAAGTACCACACTCATTCTTCTAATCCATAATGCATATGGCTTTTAATATCTTAGAAGAGAGTCTCCAAAAAAATCTTCCACTCCCTCTTTCTTGCAAATGAAATTACTACTGTTGCACGACCTAATGCTTTTTTTGTTTACTTAGAGCTATTACTTCTATCTAAGTATGAATGGGCCTTCCCACATTAATAGGTTTACTTAAGAGATTGTGGAAGATCCCCAAAGCTCTAGGAATATTTAACTCAGAACCACTCATATTTATGTCTAGGTTATGATAGTATAAGTAAGTCCAAGCTTTTAGGATAAGTGTTAAATCTTTGACCATTATTTTTTTTTGCACATTGTTTGGGTCTCTATTGGTTGGGAAATTGTGCCAATTTCCCCTAGTAGAGCTAATAGTCCTAGCATTTCAGAATAAAGCCGCCCTTCCCTCAAGATCCTTGTACATATAGAAATTTGCATTGTGACTCCTTAAACCTCAGTTTTAAGACTTTGTCAATCGCTTCCCAATCAAATTTTACAACCTTGCCCTGACCCATGACACATACTCAAGAGCATCATCAGAAGTGAGAAAGGCATTCACATAAAGTTCTTCACTAGCTCAGTAGGAATAACATCAATAGAGATATTGAAGAATGCCAGTCTGTGTTTCTTCAGGATCTTGTGAATAACTATGGATTCATCTTAGTCCATATCAAACACTTTCTCTTCAACAAATTTTTTGTCATCCTAGCTCTCGAATCTCATTTAGTGGGCTTGAGAAGAAAACCTTGATGAATCAAAGGTGGAAGATATGGTTTTTTCCTTTGTGATAGGTTTGGGCCATGGTAGAACTGTGAGTGGATGAGAAAAGTATGACAAAGAGCACAAGGGATCTACGACCACTCTTTGCCCCCTTCTAAACCCACTGAATCAGCTTATAGTACCTGGCTAGACAAGGTGGAGTCGCAGAAAGTACCTGTATGCGGAAAAAAGGATCAAGGACTTTATTAAGCTCTCTAAGGTAGGCCCCAGATGTAATCATGCCATGTTGCTCGCAGCGATGTGTTTCTGGGAGGTTTCTACCAACACCTTCCAACTGCCTTGTGTGATGGTTACTCCCACCTTTTTTGACAGTGTTGCTAATGTTGGTCTTTGTTCTAGAAGGGAATATTATGAGCCTTCCATTGACATTCATTTTAAATTTTCGAGCCATGCTTACAGTACATTTATTGAAGAGCATCGGGGCTCTAGTGAGGTTGTCGACGCTCACGAACACATAGTCTTTCTGACCTACTAACTATGTTGTTACATCTTTTACCCTAGTGGGATTAATATCACCAAGATGTACATATCCCTGGCTACCCGACTTCATGAGCGGTGAATGTCTACCTTAGGAAACTGATTCTAGAAAGTCCTTATGTATCATTGGGACATGTGCCTGAAGACCTTAGGTGAAGGGTCAACATATTCAAATTGAGGGGTTATCTAGCTGCTATAGTTGTCGTTCAATGCCACTTTTACTCATGCCTTTAATGTTCAAATCCCTCGTAGCACTAAGGTAGGTGCTGAGGGTATACTGCTTACTCGAATCACTCATAATGACGACAAGGCAGTCTCTAGGGAAGCCTTTGAGAAGTACTTCTACATTTTTTTACAAATGTAACACTTTTGACCCATCAATGATACCCTTTTCTACTTGATAGTGTAGTCCAACATGGTTTTTTGCACCATTCCTCAACCGTGCTATTGAAGAGGAGGAGGTTATTCATGGTGTTCTTTTTGAATGCCTTGTCCTGCACCTCTGTGGAAGAAACTTACCACCAAGAAAGCTAGGATAAGCCTAAGCTTATACTAACCTAACCTGGTTTCTAAGAAATTTATCCTGAGCCAATTACTCCCCAAAGCTTTGGTTGAGGATCTTCATGGCATGGTCCTTTTCACAGACGCCAAAAAGGAGGAGACTCTGGAAGTCTATCTTGAGTTTTTCTGGGATAAGCCTACTTATCTCCATTATTTTGACTACTCACTCTCTTTCCACTTAATGAAAGAATTTGATGACTGATAGAGTTCTTATTACGCCAAAGTGGCATCTCCTCAGAGCATATCGAAACAGGTCTTTAGAGCTTTTTCCGTCCAATTTCCTAAAGGTCCAACCACCCAAAGCATGTTCCCTCTGCGCTTTTCTAGTTGTTAGAAGTCGTTCTTGGTTGCCTCTTTTAAATTACACCCTTTTTGGTGTATTTTAGATGCCTTTCAACAAAAAAGAGGTTCTTCTCAGAGAACCATTATTTTTTAGAGAGATCCAAGAGTTGCTCACAAGCCTCCACAGGTAAGACTACCAACCACTTCCCCTTTTTGGATCTGAGTTCTTTGCTCATACAATATTTAAATATATTATTCCTCAGGGTAGGTAAGGCCTGTTGCCTCTTCAGGTGTTGGTATTTCCAAGCATCGAGGTGTGGGGAAAACTCTCTTCAAGGTCTCAACTAGCAAAGATGCACTTGTTTGTACTAGCTTGTTGATTTCTTCACTATTTACCTTATTTGCTGGTTTAACTTCCACTTTTGTTAGTCTCCGCAGAAAGTGTTAGAGTTATGCAGTGACAAAGAGACTCTTGGTTCCTCTTAACCATTTCCCAAGAAATCCAAAATTTCTGCCCCGACAAGTGTAACAGCCCAATTTTCAATAATTAATTAATTGTGTTAATTAATTGATTTATTTGGATTATTCTAATTATTTGAATAATTAGATGTTTGTTTAATGGATTGATAGATGTTTTGAGAGAGTAAATATATTGGAAATAAATAAAGAGAAAGGTATTATGGAGGAAATAGAATGGAAATAAATATAAAGAATAGAAATAGAAGAAAAGGAGATAAGAGTTGGTAAGAAAAAAAAGAAAAGGGAAGAAAAAGAGAAAGAAGGAAAAGGAGGAGAAAAGAGAAGAAGAAGAAGAAAAGTGTGGAAATCATCAAGGGCAACTCAAAGCTTTGATTAAACCAAGGTAAGGGAGAGAAATGTTTCTATTTGATCATTGCATGATGTTATGTATGTTGGGTTGGGGTTTTGGTAGAGTTTTCATCACTTTCCATTTTAGGGCAAGTTGGATTAATCGGTAGAATGATGATTTAATCGATTGAAACTTGGAAATAACGCCGTAGAATAGTCGGGTAACATGTATTGATGCTATTTGTACTGATTTGGATGTTCAAGAGTTGGTGGGTGGTGGAATGGTGAAGGAGGGACAGAGTGTGGTTCTGTTCTGCGCAGGTTCGCTGGCTCTCGCCAGGCGAGCGAAGGCGAAGCTTCGCCAGGCGAAGCCTAGCGAATGCTGGCGAATAATTAAGTCTAAGTTCCAGTGGACTTCGCTGGCGAGTTCGCCAGGCGAAGTTGGATAGCGAAGGTTCGCCCAGCGAAGGTGCTGGCGAATGGTGGCGAATGAAGTCAGTAGCTACTGACTTGGGCTCGCTGGGAAGTCTCGCCAGGCGAAGCCTAGCGAGTGTTCGCTGAGAGAGTTCGCCAGGCGAAGGCCAGGCGAGGGTTCGCTGCGAGGGTTCGCCAGGCGAATGAAGGCGAATGTGACAACATTTTTCTTTTGCTATGTTGTTCATGTGGAGATGGTTTGGTTGCTTCTCATTGGGGAATGCCTCTATGATATGATATAGATATGATCTATTGTGATGATGTGTGCTGTGGGTAGCCTACAGGCGTGAATCCTAGTTGATGTGTGATGCGTATTAATTGTGATAAATAGAAATACATGTGAATACAACGATGAATGTATGTGTATTGTCTAATGAACTTGCGAATGCTTGATGTGTATACAATTATGTGATGAGTATGCATGAGAACATGGTGGATATGTGTGCATAACTTATAATTGTATGATTGGTATTGTGATGTGTATACCTTGTATGAGATGGCATGAGATAAAGAATAAACATACTATGAAAAATGTGTTGTGGATGCATATTGTTTATATGCGATTGTATGTTAAAATACATGAAGAATGCATGAGAGCATAATGATGGATATGCGTGCATTGCTTGCTAAATATGATGTTGTATTGAATTGTGAATATATGTGGATAATGCATGAGAACATATCGCGGATATGTGTGCATTGTGTGTTAATGTGGTGATAGTGTTGAATTATGAATACATCGATGAATGTTATGTGAATATGTTGTATGTGCAATCATTGTGTAATTCTTGAAGAGATGAATTATGTAAATGCATGAGATTAAGATGTCGGTCTTAAGTGCATTTGTTGTGGTTGATTGTACATGCATCATTTAGTCAAGAGGCAATGTCTGTTAGTTTCGTGGAAACTAGTGGCTTGTCCCAAACCTAGAAGTGTGGGTTTGAAGGCTTAGAGGACGGGCCTTTGTGGTTATCGGTCTAGAAGTGTGGACCCGGTTTAATGTAAAAACCGAAAAAAGATAATGGGTTATCGGTCTAGAAGTGTGGACCCGGTTTAATGTAAAAATCGAAAAAAGATAACGAGAGTCGGTACCGCATTGCATGAGTTGCATTGAGTTGTTGAGTCACATTTATATATAACATATGCATGAAGAAATGCTTATGTGTGGGTGATGAGATTGTGGAAATTGTAAGTGTATGCATAATGTGGGAATGCTTTGTGAATATCCATGTTTGTCAATATATGTGTGGTAAATATATATGACTAAGAGAATGAAGTGTGGTGAGAAATGTGAATATGTGTTATATGACTGCCTATATATATATATATATATATATATATATATATATATATATATATATATATATATATATATATATATATATATATATATATATATATATATATATATATATATATATATATATATATATATATATATATATATATATATATATATATATATATATATATATATATATATATATATATATATATATATATATATATATATATATATATATATATATATATATATATATATATAATCTTATGCTTTGATTATTATGGTTATATTTCTCACCCTTCTGCTGTTTTATAATGCTCTATGAGGCATTGCAGATTAGGATGCTGGAGTCCTTTGGTGAAGTTAGTCTTCATTCTTTTGAGTCGGCTACTCTGATATGTAACACCGGGTAGTTAGACTAGTATAGTCATTCTTTTGTGATACATTGCGATGTGTCAGTTGATGTGATTGTGTAATCTAACTGATATGATGTATTAATTTGGGTTAACTTGTGTGTACGTGGATTAATATTTCGAAAACGATTAAATGATTTGATCTTCCGCTTAATTTTGAAAATGTTACATATCTTATGGAGAAAAATGTGAAAGTGTTTTATTGGTGAAATTGTGGCATTCTTCTTTTATACCTTATTATAAAACCTTTTTACTCTGATAATTTGTATGTGCTTAATTGTTTTATATGCATTTATTTGGGGTATAGAAGGGGGTGTTACAATAGTGGTATCAGAGCCTGGTTGGTCCGTCCGACCATGTTGTTTAATGTTATTCGTTCCCTTGTATGCGACATGTGTATGAAAACACTGTCGATACATGTTTGTTGTTTAATCTTTGTTTGCAGAAGTGGGAATGATTAAAGTGGGGGAGAAGCTTGTGATTCCTTAGAAGGCTGCAAGTGTGGAGTTGTAGCTTAGTGTGTAGTTAAACGCTATTATAGTTTGGTAAAGATGGTCTATGCCCCATTATGGTTTCGGCTGTCTATTGACAAATTGAGGAACTGATCACCCTTAATCTCTTGTTGATAGTAGTTGGGATTGTGTTGGATGGGATAGATGTGTCTTGCAAGCTTAGATGGCGTGGTGCAGTGAATTGTCTTGAGTAAAGCCGAGCACTTGAGAATTGTTTTGATGAGTCAGTGCAGGACAGTGATGAGATGTTTGATTTCGATGGAAATATTGAGTATTGATGGAAGTGGAGGAGTTGTTGGTTTACCGTTTGATTGTGGTAGTCTGAGAATTATCCTGACAAGATAAGGGATAAACAGCCAAGACGTGAAGTTGAGTTGTGATCGACTTAGTTGCGGAGAATAATCAGATATTGGAAGCTCCATATTATACGTTTGTTTGAGTGGCCAAGGAATTAAGATTGATTAAGTTGTGTTGAGGCTTGTGTTTGGTGTGTATGCTACGACAGCAAAGTGTGAATTCGAGTATAAGAATGTATAATGACTTTTGGTGATTATTAAGGAAAGTAAAATGTGGAGTACAATACGGGTATAATTAGACCTTTGGAATTTCAAGAGTTGAAATGCGTTGAGTGGCCTTCGGAGTGTGAAAATGTTGTTTTCGTCTTTTGACGCACCATTCAGAGCGTTGGACGTTATTTTAATGCTTTGTGTGATGGTGAAGTAGTGGCAGGGAAATTAATTAATTTATTGATGGAATGTGTTTGATAATTCGAAGAATATAGAGGATCATGTTGAGCATCAGGAACTTGTGTTATCAGTATTGGAGAAGAAGTAGTGATATGCCACTGTGAAGAAGTTCAGAGAGTTTTTGGAAAGTTGTCAATAGCTCGTGTGTTGGTCTTGCCGAATCCGACGGAACTATTTGTTGCGTTGTAATGCTTTGTTAATATGACTGAGAGATATGTTAAGTGCAACATCAACGAGTTTTGGCTATGCTTTGAAGCAACTTAAAGTACATAAGGGAATTATCAGACAAGTGATTTAGAGTTGGGTGTTGTTGTGTGTTTCTACCGGAGTTTGGAAGCCTCAATTGTTTAGTTGAGATTTGAGATGGTTAATGATCTTAAGATCTTAAGGTATTTGTTTGATTTGAGAAGTTGAATATGATGCAGAGGAAATATTTGAGACTTCTGAAAGAGTATGGTCTTTGTTGAGTTACCATTCGATTGAGACCAAGTGGTAACTGAGTTATTGCATTGTAAATCTCTATATGTACTGATGATGATGGTAATGAAGTTAGGACTGATTGAGTAAATTCAGAATATGATTGTAGTCTGTGAAGAGACTTCTCATGGAGTTGAACTTTATATGATACGACTGACTATTGGTATTCTCGATGAGATTCGAGGAGGTCGGAATTCTAATATGAGTTAATAGATTGATTGAATTTAAGGGATAAAAGTCGAGGAGGTGATTTTTGGATTTATGGAAATGGTATCATGAGATGTCAGGATGGAGTATGTGTTCTGAATAGTGTGAGTTGGATGAAAGTACACGGGAAGAAGGACATTGAGATAAATGGAGTATCCATGCAGGTACTGGGAAGGTGTGACCGAATTTGAGGAATTATTTTGAGGACCACAGATGAAGAGAGGAGTGATTGAGTTTGTATATACTGGATTAGACTTATTAGAATGTCGGAGAATAAACGTCAGAGACCGTTGGGTCGGATGCAACTATTGAATATTCCCGAGTGGGATGGAATAGTATTTCCATAGACTTTGTGTCGGGTTTTCCGAAGAATTTGAAGGGGTATGATTTGATTTGAGTGGTTGTGGATAGATCGACAAGATTAACTTATTTCTTACCAATGAGGATTAATCATCCTGTGCTGAAGCTATCTAGGAGATATATTGAGGAAGCTGCGAAGTGGTATGAGATACCGTCGAATGTTGTGTCAAATGGGAATCAGAGTTTTTCATTGGGATTTTGAGGGAGTTGCAGACGCTTTGAGCGACCTGTTGATGATAATCTCTGTCTAGCATCCATGGACGGATGGGTAGACAAAGAGAACTATCCAGTATGTAGAGGATTTCTGGAGGGCTTGTGTGTTGGATCAAGGTGGATCGTGGGATAATTAACTATCGTTGCTTGAATTACCTACAATGATAATGATCATTCTAGTATCGGAATGACATTGTATGAGGCTTTGTACGGTAAGAGGTGTAGGAATCCTTTGTGTTGATGTGTGCCAGGCAAGAGTGTTGTACTCGAACCTGAGATTATGAAAGAGACGACTAGAAAGATCAAAAGGATCCAAGAAAAGAAGTGTTTCGGGAGTTACAATAGTAACTGGTGTTGGTCGAGCTTGAGGTCTCGGAAGCACCCACCGTGTTTTGCTTATTTGTATCAGAATGGCGCAGCGGAAGCGTGGGAGAAGTAGTATGTTAGACTGTTTTACCGCTGTCACTTGTGGGAATTGCATGATATGTTCATGTACCTAAGTTGAGGAAGTGCAAGTGCATTCATTCAGATAGATGGTGTACAAGTGAGAAAGGAATTGACCGTTAAGGCATTACTAGTTCAGGTTGATGAACGAGAGGTAACTTCGAGGTAAAGGAATTCCTTTGATGGAGGTAGTTCGAGAGAGAGTTAGATTTGGAAGGTTGGGATGCAAGGATCGTATCCAGAGTTATTTGAATAAGGTAACATTTTCGAGGACGAAAATTCCTAAAGTGGGGGAGAGTTGTAACAGTCCAATTTTCAATAATTAATTAATTGTGTTAATTAATTGATTTATTTAGATTATTCTAATTATTTGAATAATTAGATGTTTGTTTAATGGATTGATAAATGTTTTGAGAGAGTAAATATATTGGAAAGAAATAAAGAGAAAGGTATTATGGAGGAAATAGAATGGAAATAAATATAAAGAATAGAAATAGAAGAAAAGGAGATAAGAGTTGGTAAGAAAAAAAAAGAAAAGGGAAGAAAAAGAGAAAGAAGGAAAAGGAGGAGAAAAGAGAAGAAGAAGAAGAAAAGTGTGGAAATCATCAAGGGCAACTCAAAGCTTCGATTAAACCAAGGTAAGGGTGAGAAATGTTTCTATTTGATCATTGCATGATGTTATGTATGTTGGGTTGGGGTTTTGGTAGAGTTTTCATCACTTTCCATTTTAGGGCAAGTTGGATTAATCGGTAGAATGATGATTTAATCGGTTGAAACTTGGAAATAACGCCGTAGAATAGTCGGGTAACATGTATTGATGCTATTTGTACTGATTTGGATGTTCAAGAGTTGGTGGGTGGTGGAATGATGAAGGAGGGACAGAGTGTGGTTCTGTTCTGCGCAGGTTCGCTGGCTCTCGCCAGGCGAAGCCTAGCGAATGCTGGCGAATAATTAAGTCTAAGTTCCAGTGGACTTCGATGGCGAGTTCGCCAGGCGAAGTTGGATAGCGAAGGTTCGCCCAGCGAAGGTGCTGGCGAATGGTGGCGAATGAAGTCAGTAGCTACTGACTTGGGCTCGCTGGGAAGTCTCGCCAGGCGAAGCCTAGCGAGTGTTCGCTGAGAGAGTTCGCCAGGCGAAGGTTCGCTGCGAGGGTTTGCCAGGCGAATGAAGGCGAATGTAACAGCATTTTTCTTTTGCTGTGTTGTTCATGTGGAGATGGTTTGGTTGCTTCTCATAGGGGAATGCCTCTATGATATGATATAGATATGATCTATTGTGATGATGTATGTTGTGGGTAGCGTACGGGCGTGAATCCTAGTTGATGTGCGATGCGTATTAATTGTGATAAATAGAAATATATGTGAATACAATGATGAATGTATGTGTATTGTCTAATGAACTTGCGAATGCTTGATGTGTATACAATTATGTGATGAGTATGCATGAGAACATGGTGGATATGTGTGCATAACTTATAATTGTATGATTGGTATTGTGATGTGTATACCTTGTATGAGATGGCATGAGATAAAGAATAAACATACTATGAAAAATGTGTTGTGGATGCATATTGTTTATATGCGATTGTATGTTAAAATACATGAAGAATGCATGAGAGCATAATGATGGATATGCGTGCATTGCTTGCTAAATATGATGTTGTATTGAATTGTGAATATATGTGGATAATGCATGAGAACATATCGCGGATATGTGTGCATTGTGTGTTAATGTGGTGATAGTGTTGAATTATGAATACATCGATGAATGTTATGTGAATATGTTGTATGTGCAATCATTGTGTAATTCTTGAAGAGATGAATTATGTAAATGCATGAGATTAAGATGTCGGTCTTAAGTGCATTTGTTGTGGTTGATTGTACATGCATCATTTAGTCAAGAGGCAATGCCTGTTAGTTTCGTGGAAACTAGTGGCTTGTCCCAAACCTAGAAGTGTGGGTTTGAAGGCTTAGAGGACGGGCCTTTGTGGTTATCGGTCTAGAAGTGTGGACCCGGTTTAATGTAAAAACCGAAAAAAGATAACGGGTTATCGGTCTAGAAGTGTGGACCCGGTTTAATGTAAAAATCGAAAAAAGATAACGAGAGTCGGTACCGCATTGCATGAGTTGCATTGAGTTGTTGAGTCACATTGATATATGACATATGCATGAAGAGATGCTTATGTGTGGGTGATGAGATTGTGGAAATTGTAAGTGTATGCATAATGTGGGAATGCTTTGTGAATATCCATGTTTGTCTATATATGTGTGGTAAATATATATGACTAAGAGAATGAGTGTGGTGAGAAATGTGAATATGTGTTATATGACTGCCTATATATATATATATATATATATATATATATATATATATATATATATATATATATATATATATATATATATATATATATATATATATATATATATATATATATATATATATATATATATATATATATATATATATATATATATATATATATATATATATATATATATATATATATATATATATATATATATATATATATATATATATATATATATATATATATATATATATATATATATAATCTTATGCTTTGATTATTATGGTTATATTTCTCACCCTTCTGCTGTTTTATAATGCTCTATGAGGCATTGCAGATTAGGATGCTGGAGTCCTTTGGTGAAGTTAGTCTTCATTCTTTTGAGTCGGCTGCTCTGATATGTAACACCGGGTAGTTAGACTAGTATAGTCATTCTTTTGTGATACATTGCGATGTGTCAGTTGATGTGATTGTGTAATCTAACTGATATGATGTATTAATTTGGGTTAACTTGTGTGTACGTGGATTAATATTTCGAAAACGATTAAATGATTTGATCTTCCGCTTAATTTTGAAAATGTTACATATCTTATGGAGAAAAATGTGAAAGTGTTTTATTGGTGAAATTGTGGCATTCTTCTTTTATACCTTATTATAAAACCTTTTTACTCTGATAATTTGTATGTGCTTAATTGTTTTATATGCATTTATTTGGGGTATAGAAGGGGGTGTTACAACAAGCACAACCGCACTTGAGTCATGCCAAAATACTATAATCTTATAGCCTTTTGGTAGGAAGAAAAGTAAAAAGAGGCTCAGGCCTGAGTCCTCCATTTCCCTTGGCATATTGGATGCGGGGAGGCTGACCAAGTTGTCTTAAAGAAAAATAAAAAGAGAAGTTCACACCTGTCGCTACTGCGAAAATCGGCGCCGGCTATGACAGAAGAGTCGCCACCGTGCGTTATTTATCCCACAAGAGGGAAAGGAAACGCTCAGAGTAAACCTAACGCAAAAAGGGAAAGGAATGGTCATCGCAACCAAATCCTAGATTCGGGAGTCGGTTACGCAAGGGGAAGGTATTAGCACCCCTCACGTCCGTCGTACTCGACGGGATCCACACTTGTTTTCTATCTAAGGGTGTGTTTATCTATCTACTCTAACGGTCTAGGTTAAAAAGAAAATGACTCGGCAAAGTATCGCACTTTATGCCTACGTATTCCCGTCTGGAACGACAAATCAGAGTCAACGTAGTTCGCCTAACTACGGGTTATGGGGGGAAGGTTGCTCGCCGAGATGTCGCATCTCGTGCCTACGTACTTTCATACGGCATGAAAGATCTGAGCAAACGTAGTTCGGGCTACGGAAGACACAAGTTTGTCTGACAGTTTTTTTTATTTCCTTAAGAAAGGGTTTTCCTGATTAAAGGTCCAAGAGGACAAAAACAGAGTTTGAATGTTTGTTTGAGTCTTTTACGAAAGAACTGTTTTTTAGGATGTTTGCAATCTCAGTCGCACTAGAGACTATGACCCAGGAGTGAACGCTTCGTATGTCACCCAAAGGGTACCACACTAACATCCAGATTACTGGAGAGAGACCCCCCACCAACCTTTTCCCAGATAGCTTAAGGCTCGTAACGTACAACTTCAATTAACCTTATTACTGTATTTTTGAATTGTTTTGAGATGAGAAAAGAAAGACACCCTAAAACTATGGTTGAAAGGGAATCTACCTACAGTTATCATGCATGGGTCAAAACCTAATGTCTGTCATAATTCCCTCTTGCATAGAGGAAATCATAGATCCTAGGGGAAACAACAAAAGAAAGCAAGCAGTAAACAGTAAACAGTAAAATGCATGCTATGCAACAGTACAAGCGAGGCAAGGGAGTCCGGCTCAACCTCGAACCTAAGAAAACAACAGGCAAGGGGAGACAAGCTCCACCTAAAACCTAGAGGTAAGAAACACAAGCAAATAGACAATACAACAAAAGAAAAGAAACAGAGAAGGCATCCCAAGCAGCAACAACAGTCTTCAACAGACAACAACTTCAATACTCAACAGTAGTAGCTCTAAACAGCAAATCCTCTTGACAGCAAAGTTGATAGCAAAAAGTCTTCATCTTCAAGCTAGCTTCTATCTTCAAGCTTCATCAAACTTCATCTTTAAGCTCTAGCAAGCACACTCCAAGCAAAGGATTAATCATTAAGATCAAAGTTGCAATGTTGAGAACCAAATGAAAACCAAAGGAAATCATCAAGTACCAACATAGAAGTGGAAAGGCATCCTCAAAGTTCTACTCAACTATGAGCCTACCACACATCCCTCCAAAGGAGAGATGGAGTTTCCCTAGGAGGACTTTACATCATTGGATAGAATAGAAGCACACAATGCATTCTATGTTTGATGAAAGAATCAAAACTAGTTCTAATGGCTCTTCCTAAAACCCTAATTGCCTAAGCTCCTAAAAAGCTCCTAAAAGAGAAGAAAGCTTCAACTCCAAGCTCCAAACTTCAAGCCACAGCAGCTACACCAAGTCCAGAAGATCTCTCAAAAAGGAATCCAAGCAAATCCAGCTCCAAAGTCACCAACAAGACCAAACAAGCAAAGTCACACAAAATAGAACACCAAAAGCACAAGCAACTTGCAAAATACAACTAAAATAGAAAACAAAGTTGTAAAATTCTAATAAAATTCCTAGGGGAACATACATGTTTGAACAACCTAGGGTTAAAATATTAAAGCCTAATTCAACTTCTAAGTCACCTAAACAATTTCTAGATTGAAGGGTATCAAGGTGATCCACAAGTTTGGGAAGGCTCTAATCTCAACACCTAAAACAGAACCTAAAGTTGTTCTAAAATTCCAACAAAAATCCTAAGGGAACATGAACATCTACCCTAAAACATACTAAAAAAAAAGCCAAATTCAACACCAATTGGAAGAACAAAATTCAACAAGACAGATGATCAAATATGCAAAATTAAGAGAATTAAACAAAATAAGAAAAGTCAAATTAAAATGAAAAAGGCATGAAAATGCATTTTATTGATTTCAGAAAATCACAAATTCTCTCAAGATCATGGAGATATTTTTAAAATAATTTTTGGATCAAAATTGAATTTATTGTGATTTTTTGAATCAATAAAGCATTTAAAATAAACAAAATGAAATAAAAGAAAAATAAAACTGAAATAAAACATGAGCGCTTGGATGTGTGGACTAGTCAGTTGATCCAAGAGCCAGGAGCGTGTCCACGTCATTTAATGAAACTGCATCATTTTGGACTCAAAAAAGTCCAACCTCAGATTAAAACACAGCCGTTTGATGAAGGGGAAAGTCTTTGGTCAAGGCAAGATCCAATGGTTCCAAGCTCGTCTTCTCCAAAATTCAGACTGGCCTGAGTGAGACTCAGTGTGGTGGCCGGAGAAGACTCCGGTCGTCTTCTCCGGTGAGCAGGTGGTTGCAGGTGTCCAGAAACAGCAATCCTTATACCAATCTTACTCAGAATTTCACGTAGATTCTAAATATCATACTCATTTTCTCTAGATCAGGCTAGGTTTTCAAATCCGATTCAAAGTTCAAATGACACTCCAACATTGATCATCACCAAACTCTAATCTAATTGCACAGAAATGTTCATCACGCTTCCTAGTTCATCATGATCTATCCAAATCATATTAATTCCTTAAGATCAAACCAACTCGTGTCCAAACAGAAAATTCACCTCAACCTAATTTGTCACTAATTACTCCAATTTCAAACCAGAAACGATCTATTCCTCTATTAGATCCTAACCACCTGCATAATATGAACTACATCTCCCTAGATCAAGAGGAATTTTGAAGTTTACTAACCTGATGTAGATTCACTAACAGAAGTAGCTAGAGCACGAATCAAGCTTCAAAACTCTCCAGAATCATTCAAGGATGCAAGAGAAAGATGTTGTAAGCTTCAATTTGATCTGAAATGGCTTGGAACTCAAAACACGATTTCACTTGCTCCTCTTGAAAACTCAACTGCAACTTCAGCTTTCTGGCACGAAAATGGTTCCAAAATTGATCTGAAATCAATCCAATGAATATATAGAATGTTTCCATGGGCTTTAGAAACTCAATTGAGGCTCAATCCAGCCAATCCAATTTTCTGTTTTTCTCTTCACATGTGCAATGTAACAGTTACGAATTAGCCATGGAAATGATTCTAGAATCTTCCCTTTCAATTTCACATTGCCTTGTGAGTGTATTCATCCCAAAAGGAGTGCTTGAAATGCCTTGGTAAAGAATTTGGATGTGTAACTTGCATTTGAAGCAACCATATGATAACTTGTAAATCTTGACCTAAACTCAAAATTCTGCTAACGCCAAAGTTCTTAGAATCCAATTTCCATTCAAAAAATGTAGCTACTTGCCATGTTTTGGTCCTTTAGCTCAAAAAATCAATTTTCCCTCCTTAATCCATTTGAAAATCTTCCTTATTCAAAACATTTCAAACCAATTCTTTCTATGAGCCCAATCAATCCATCATGACCTCTTGGATATCCTAAAAACCCCATTTTGAACAACTTTAATGTTGAAAAAAAATCCATTTGACAAGTGCAAGTTGGAGATTTTGACCTATGATTGAAAATGACCTATAATCTCACTTTCCCAAAATACCCCTGACTTGTAAACCTCATAACCTGAGTTCTACAAATCAGATGGAAGACTTCTAGTACAATTTAGAAAGCTAATATCATGAGGAACAACTTTCATGTTGGCCAAAAGTTCAGGTAAAACATCCTTCTATGTTAAAAATAGCTTTGAAGTCATATGATTTTCACAGACAAATTTCAGTGGCATCTGAGGACTTGTAACTTGTCTGGGTCATAACTTGAGTTCTATAAATCCCCTTGAGGACTAATAGTACTCAAATTAAAGGTATTGAGATTCTCTACAAGTTTCATGTGTGCCAAAGATCCATTTGAAACTTGTATCTTGACTTATGTGGTCATGAAGTTAGGCACTAAATAGGGAATTTTGCACTGAAACCCTAATTTAGCAACTTCCCACACTCTTGACTCTTCTTGATTTGATCTTGGCACAACACCACAAATGTATTATCATATCATTTCATGAACTCCATGAACTAAAAGTAGGCCATTGATACTCTTCAATTGCCCAGTTGAATTAGGATTAACCCAGATGAAACCCTAATTGCTTGCACCTCAACTGTGGCTCTTGCATTTGACACAATGACTGGGTTAAGCTCTCCCATGGCCCTCTAGGCATTCTATGAGCTTCATACACATCTTCTTCTCACATTCAACACTTCACAACCCCCTGATGGTCTTCAGTTGATCCTCAAGTTAGGAGAAGATTCACATTCAAACATATAAACCTTTAGGCACTCAAACCACCTTCTGATGACCTTGACAACTTCTCAATCCTGAATGAGACCTCTTGCTAGGCTTCTCTTGATAAGAACCACACCTGATCCCCTGCTATATGAATGATACCATGATATGCAAATGATATAACTATGCAAATGTTAATGCAATGAAACATAAACCAGGTAAGAAAAGGTTGAGCAAATTTTGGGGTGCAACAACACCATGTTTTGACTCAACTTCCAAGCTATCATCCCACATAATCTACACATGCAGCATTTGCTGCCCAAATATTTTGATCCTCTATTAACTTTTTACCAGTTCTCTTTTTTCTTGGGTTATAATTCATTTCCCTTGTGAATGTTCTGGAGACTAATCCCAATGGTGCCCAGAGCTCGGACGTTGTTCGCTCTATCGCTCATTCTCCTAAAAATTATTCTAGAACCAAGCGCGTCACTCCTACTGCTAACATTTCATTGTCTACCCAGGGTGGTGATTTCGTGATTAATAAAAGAAGAATAGCAGCAAAATAAGGTTTTAAGGTTGTTATGGAGGAGACTGCAACTTTGGTGGATTAGAATGTGTCTGCAAATCTTGCTGATGCAACCATTGAAGAAATATTTCCCACTCAGGAGGCAGTTTATTGCTTCCAAAGTCTACGTGACTCCCATGTTCTTCATGATAGGCAAGGATGCTCGCACTCTTTGCCCAGTCCTATTTCCTAACCCAAGGTTCCCGACAACTTTCTTATTTCTACACCAATTGCTAGCCCATTAAGCCTGAGTGAGGTTCCTAACCCAAAATCTTTGAGTGCCTCGTCTAATCGTATGATGAGTTTCCCATGAACTCTCCTGCCTTTCCTGATGCATTCCTGGTTCTCAACTTTGACAAGATTTTTCAACAGTTGAAACAAAGGTGGCTGACATAAAACTCTTGGAAGCCACCCGCGCCAATCTTCCTATTCTTACTAATCTAAGAGAAATGATATTGAACTTGAGTCAATTGGAGGCTGTTGTACCCCAAAATTTGCCCAACCTTTTCTTTACTTGGTTTATATTTCATTTCTTTGTTCTAGCATTTCCATTTGCATACCATTGGTCACTTGCAGGGGATCAAGAGAAGTGTGCATAAATAGAGAAGGTTACCAAGGGTTCTAAGCCTAGGCAAAAGGTTTTATTGAAGTGGTCAAGTGCTTATTAGCATCAGGAGAAGGTTAAAACTCTTTGAGGGAGTGGATGGATAGTTGTGGTTTATCCTCTATCTTGGAGGCTAATTGAAGATTATTAGAGGATTTTGAGTCCATGGTTATGGATGGAGAATGTTGTGGGAGCTCATGGAGTGCTTTGAGAGCCATTGTGGAGCTTATCCAAGTGTTACATCATGTGCAAGAGGTTGCAGTCAGAGGATTGTACACTTAGAGTTTCATCTGCCTAGTGCAAGATCAACTGTGAATTTGAAGGAGATTAAGACTTAGTTCTAACTCATTTGAGTCATGGATAGTTGTGTTGAAGCATCTAAGATGTGGTTTCAAGATCAATACAAGAATAATCAAGAGTGTGAGAAGTTACTAAATTAGGGTTTCTAAGCTTGTCAGTGTAAAATCCCATGTTTAGTGCCTAACTTCAAGACCACATATCTCAAGATACAAGTTTCATATCACTTTGACATAAACATGAGACTTATAGAGCATTTTCTTAGCTTTTTTTTGAGTACTAGAACTCAATTTATGATGCTGACAAGTTATGGGTCCTCAGATGAATGTGTTTTTAGTCAACAAAAGTCTACCAACTTCCAAGGAATTTTTGACCTAGAATCATGTTTCATCTCACTTTGACCCAAACATGAAAGTTGTTCCTCATGATCTTAGCTTTCCAAAAATTCCTATAAGTCCTTCATCTGATTTGAAGAACTCAAGTTATGAGGCTTGCAAGGCAGCTGTATTTTGGGAAAGTGAGATTATAGGTCATTTTCATTATAGGTCCATTTCATGCTTTTGTGCACTTCAAATGAAACTTTCTCCAACATGAAACTTGCTTCAAATGGTCTCAATTCCATTATTGAATACTCATTTATCATGAATTTGGCATGGTGTGAGGATTGGTGAAGGAATTCCATGGAAGAAAGACTTTAAAAGGCATGAATTGAATTGGATTGATTTAATTCTTTTTCATGTCATGTTTATGCATTTTTTGAGTCACAATGACATATCAAGTAAGATGCATAAGTTTGTTTTGAGGCATGATGTGCAAAATTCATGGAATTTCAAGTTACTTCAAGTATAAGTCACACATTCAAATCCAACCATTGGATCAATTCAAGGAGCAATTCTCATCCATCTGATCACTACTCATCACCTGCAAGTAATTTGAATCAGAAACAAGGCATTTGGAGCCAAGTTTGCACGTGAAATTGAAGCTTGAACTTTAAACTTTGGATTTCTCCAATTCACCATAACAGGCCATAATTGGGCCTCCAAACTATCATGGATCCAAAATATAAAAGCTCCTGATCAATTTTGAAGCTTGATTCATGCCATTTCGTGCACAGAGAGCTCAATTACAGTTGCAAAAACCAAGAGAAAACTGAAATCGTGATTTTGGAATTCAAGCCAATCCAAGTTAATTCAAGCCAAATCAAGATCATCAACATCTTCCTTGATCTTCCTTGAGTGATTCTACAAGGTTTTTCACAAGCTTGAGCATAATTGAAGCCCCAACGGAGAGGCTCCGTTAGGTAATTTACATTTTAAGATTTCTCTCATTTCATGCATCCATTTTGTGCCATTGTTGCTGCATACTGAAGTCCTACTTATGTAGGCAAAATCTGGATAGTTTTAGGATGCGCTTATGCAAGTTTCAGTTATGGTGTGTAAACTTCAATGCTTCGTTTCTCTTAATCCTTGAGTGATAATTGAAATTGAAACCTAGAATCGTGGTCTACGCAGTGAGAGCTTTAATTTGGTATAAGGTTTCGCGCGTTTTGGTGAGGTTTTGAGTTGCAGCTCTGGTGGAGGACAACCCGAGAAGACAACTGGAGCACAGTGCTCCGGCGTCTGCTTTTCCCTCCATTGATTATGTTTCCTTGCCACTTGGAGCGTTGAAATGTTGACTGAACATGATTAACGACCTTGATCTTTTTGACTGCCCACACGTGCATGTGTTGACTGCCACCTCATAAGTGGCACGCTGCGTTTTGCTTATGAGTTCAGAGTGTTTTGGATATTGCGCTTAAAACGCTACTCACACCCCCTCCCTTTGTGCCCATTGAATTTAACTGAGAGAATTGCTATTTGACACGCCAACTTTATTCTTTTATTTTTCATTCTATTTTAAATTCTGTTACAATTTTAATTCACTAAAAATAATTCCAAGTGTTGTAAAATTCCACAAAAATAGTTTTTAGGCACAAATGTGTTAAATAATTTTTGACATTTTTTATTTTTATTTTCCTTTTATTTTTCAATTAAAAATGGAATTAATACTTGGAATGGTTTTAATTGGATTAATTTTTGTTCTTGATTTCATTTCTTGATCAATATTTCTCTTCTATGATTGAAATTTTTTCCTCATATCCATGATAAGTTGAAGAATTTTATAGGACAATTTTGCCCCTGGTTTGATCATTTTTGGTGTGATATTTGTGCCATTTATGTTGACCCCCGATTCTTCCATTTCAAAGTGGTACACCTTAGGGATTTATTTCTTTCGGTGGTGCTTTGATAGAACATTGTCGTTTTGCTTTTGGCCTCTGGTTTCCAACTCATTTGTGATCATTTGAGATTTTATTTGGATATAATTGAGCCTTTTTCCTATTTTTGAGATGACTTAAAAGTCAAGTTAATTCCAAGGGAGGCTCACACAAGTACTTGACCTAGTTTGATTTGGAAATGACCTTTGTGGATCCATTGAACTCCTAACTTTTGCTGATTCATATTGTTAACATATTGAGGTGGTTGTATGTTCATTTTTAGGTCATAAATATGTTCATTTCTTGTTGAGAATTGCATTTCTTTTTAGGTTTTCCACTTGTGCTTCAAGTGTTGAACATGCTTAAGACTTAGGTCTTTTGCCTTGCCTATCTTTGCATTTACTTTTGTGATTTTCTTTATTTGGTTTATGCACATTCTCCTCTCATCCCTACCTCTGTCCATGACTTTGGGATCCCATTTGAGATAGCTTAGTCCCTCCTTTGGAGGTACTTGAAGCATGTCATGAATGGTGCTTCCTTGAGGACTTATTTTGTTTGTTTATTGCATAATCATTGAGTTTGCTTATGGTTGAGTTGCCCTTATGAGTTCCCTTGGTTCTCATATTGCCTCCCATTCTCTCATTTGTTTTTGTCTTCATTCCTTTTCATCTGGTTTGCCTTTGGGCATTATGGTTGATGTGTGAATGGTTGTAGGATTCAGTCTCCCATTTTCATCCCATTTTTGTGCATTTGCTTGAACTTTTTCATGTGCATTCTTTCTTCTTAATTCTTTGCATTTCTCATATGCTTGCTTGAGGTTGTGATGTGCTTGTGGAGGCTACTGCCCCACACTTTTTTCCTCCCTCACTTTCATTCTAATTGTGCATTATATGTTTGCATACTTGCATATTACATTTTATTTCATGTTTCCTTCTTCTTCTTCTTCTTTCTTTTTTGCCATGTTCCCTTAGGATCTCTAATCTTCCTTGTTCAAGGTTGATTATGATAGACCATAGGCTTGAACCCATGTATGACAAGATTAGGTAGCATTCCCTTTCATCCCAATCATAGGTGCACTTTGTATGAGAACACTAGGTTGACTCTTAGTCTCCCCTTAGAGTGTCTTTCTCTTCTCATCTTCAAACATCTTCAAAACTCCTAATAAAGATTAAGGATTGTTGTACGTTACGAGCCTTAAGTATTTGGGAAATGGTGATTGGGGGGATTCCTCTCAATGACCTAGAGTGTTTAGTGTACACCCTTTGGGTGATATGCGACGCATTCGCTCCTAGGTCATAGTCTTTAGTGCAACATGAATTACAAACAATAATCAATGCACTTGGTTCTACAACAAACAGGTAACGCCTAAGTCTCCAAAGGTCGAGCTGAATACACCTAACTACTGGAACTAAGTTTTAACCCTACTCGGGTAATACATTTTGAACCAACTAGTGTTCTTATTAGCCCGAACTACGTTTGCTCTGATTTCTCGTACCAGACGAGGATACGTAGGCACAATACGGCGATGTTTTGGCGAGCAACCCTCCCCCACCTTTCACCCGTAGTTAGCCGAACTACGTTGACTTTGACTTTCCCATTGCATGAGGGAATACATAGGTATGGAGTGGCGATGCTCTATCGAGTCTCTTTTCTTTTCTTTTGTCCCTGAGACCTTTAGTTAGATAGTAAACACCCTTTTAGATAGATAACCAAGCGTGGATCCCTTCGAGTACAGCAGATGTGAGGGATGCTAATACCTTCCCCTTGTGTAACCGACTCCTGAACCCGAGACATGGTTGCGATGACCTGTCTTCTCCCATTTTCATTAGGGTTTCTTTGATTGTTTCCTTTCCCTCTTTTGGGATAAATAGCGAAAGGTGGCGACTCTTTTTTCATTGCCGACACCTTTTTTTGCAGTAGCGACAACTGGCGACTCTGCTGGGGATAAGAACATCCCCTATGCGAGTCAATCCTAGTGCTTGTTTGTTTATCTTTTGGGTGCGTACATATGTGTTGTACTTTATTTACTTTTGTATTTTACTTTCCGCATTGTATCATTATTGTTGTGCTGTGGGGAGGGAATGTTCCATTGAAAGATAAGTCAAAACCCAAGCTTGAGTACAGACATAACATTAGTAGTGGAAAGTAGTGGTAGGCATGCATGCTTTGCATGTACTAGTTCACCATGAAATTCGCGCTCAGACGAGATTCTCCAGCCCTTTGGGCTTGAGGGGATTTTGGATCTGAGGGTTGTCGACTCTGGGGACCAATCATTTGTGATTCAGCTAAGTGAGGCCTCTTCGGGAGATCATGATGCCAAACCAGAAATGGTGAACGTATCATTGTTTCTTGAAAGTCTGTGATGTTGATGAATACATAGGATGCCGAACCTTATCAGTGGATAGGTACATATCTATGAGAGGGATTGGGTTATGCAATAAACCTTGACTTTCAGACTACCCGGTTTTCTTTGCAATGTGAATCTGTGTTCTTGATACAAGGGGTCCTAATGACAGTGCTATGTTCTTGCTAAAGCGGAGCGCTGGTTCTTCTTGAACAATAGTACAACAATCTTGATCCCTTGTGTGCGTTTGCATTTGCATTTTCATCTGCATTTTCATTAACATGTATTTATGTTGTAGGTGCATATTTCTTCCTCGATTCTAGTGATCTTGTTCCTTATTTATAACATGGAACCCTTGAAGAGGACAGTGGCATACAAGCTTCCAACTCCTAATATTGTTTCTTTGCTAAGTTTGACGGCCGTAGCTGATAGGAAGGCGATGGGATACTTCAAGTAGTCTTATGGGAAGATTCTTAGTGTTGTCTGCAAACCTTCAGTATACGAGATGAATGGTCTTTATGCTCTTCTGCAATTCTATGACCCACAACTGAGGTGTTTTGTTTTCCCTGATTATATCCTGGCGCCTACCATGGAGGAGTATTCTATGTTGTTAGGCGTGCCTATGAAGGTGTGAGAAACACACAAGAAAGGGGGGGTTTGAATTGGGTTTTCCACTCATTAAATCATTTTTGCCTCTTCACTTGTTGCTTTAATAGATTCTAGAAGATGCATTGCGGAAGCATAATTAGTAAAGCATAACACAATTAAAGAACACATGATATATTCTGGTTAACTTGAGAAAGTCTCAAGCTAATCCAGTCCACCCTTCCAGGTGATTTCGCCTCTCTCAATTGAGGTCTTAATCCACTATAACCAAAACAGATTACAAATGCACAAGCAAACTGCTGGTGACTAACAATTAGACAATGACACGTTCAGTGATCCCTCAGGATATAACGTTCATTGATATAACAGAATCTGATCCCAGCCAGAGTCATCTTGAGAATCCAGACTCAACCGAGTCTCTCAAGGGACACTTACAATGATGTGTTCAGTGATCTAAATTAACGGATATAACAATCATTGACCCAGCTAGAATCTGATCTACTAGATCTTCTCAAGTCTTCTGATCTTCACTTGATCACTTGAGGAATCACTAATTCTAAATAGAACTGTGTTTCTAGAGATTACATGAATGCTTCTTATCAAGCAGATTACTCCTAATTAAAGTACATGGCAAGTATTGAGCAACAACTCCTTGCTTCCTAATATAGAAACTATTCTAAAGATAAATCTCTATGAGATTATTAAAACAGTAGTTTCCATATTGCTTAAATGCTCGCAACATGCTTAATTGCTTTATGCATGCTAACATTTGAATGAATTAAATGATCTTCTTTTATAGTGCATCTAAAAGATTCATTGTGAGGGTAGGGATGTCCTTTCAAATTCCAACGGTCATTTCCCAACGGATAGAATAGGCATGTGTTGGATAGTACAGTGACATCACTTTCTTTGTCCTTTTCCTGTAACGTTAATATATCATTGTGGGAGACAACTCTTATCCACAAATGATTTGATCTTTATTTATCATCTTGGACAGATCAACTTCTGGCTTTGGTTCTTCTGATGATGTATTTGATGAGTAGTTCAGAAACTACTTTGGTATGATAGCACAATAACACCAGAGTCGTTAGACTTAAGCACCTTATTTATCAGAATGGATAGCAACAACTTATATGGGTAACAAGTCTTTGTCTGGGTGACCTATATAACCTTCAACTTCAGAATCTAGTCTTCAGAGTCTTTCTGCACTTGGTCTTCAGAGCCTTCAGCCTTCAGAGCTTCAAGTCATCTGAGTCTTCAACACGTAGATCTTTAGAAGAGTATATCTTCAGAGTCTTGATCTTCAGAACCCTTAAGTCTTCAGAGTCTTAAGTCATTAGAGTCTTCAGAGCTTGGTTCTTCAGAGGACTATATCTCAGATATGTTGTTAGCTTCCAGATCAGATACACATCTCAGAACAGAATCCACAGGAGCATTGCAACCAAAATATCCAGCATCCTTGGATCTTACTGATCGTGATCAGATACAGATGCAAACTTGCTTCTTCAATATGCTTTGTTTGCTTTCAGATCAGATGCACTTCTCAGAGCAGAATCCATAGGAGCATTGCAATAGCAATATACAACATCCTTGGATATTTCTGATCATGATCAGATACAGAGGCAAACTTGCTTCTTCAATATGCTTTGTTTGCTTTCAGATCAGATGCACTTCTCAGAGCAGAATCCACAGAAGCATTGCAACAGCAATATACAACATCATTGGATCTTTCTGATCGTGATCAGATACAGAGGAAAACATGTTTCTTCAATATGCTTTATTTGCTTTCAGATCAGATGCATTTCTTAGAGCAGAATCCACAGGAGCATTGCGACAGCAGTATACAGCATCCTTGGATCTTTCTGATCATGATCAGATACAGATGCAAACTTGCTTCTTCAATAAGCGCTTTATGACACGTCACACATAGTAACTCTCATATTGTGTTAAATGCACATCTTGATATTGTTTGTTTGATCTGATATCTTTAACTAACGTGATCTGTACACAACAAACATTAGAACATAAAATGGTTCTTTTACAAATACTTAAGTATTACCATTAAAACATAGAGATAACTTGCAGAAACAATTCTTGTTCTTACAATCTCCCCCTTTTTGATGATGACAAAAACATGTATTTTGATAGAACATTTTATACAGAATAATCATCAAGCATAACATATTTAGAGTTTCAAGCAACACCTCCCCCTGAATGTGTTAACCTCAAAAATTCATTTTTGCTTGTTCAGAGAATTTCTCTGATCCCAAGACTCACTAAATAGAAATTTGGTAGAGTAAAATATATAGAAGAGAAGGAATTCTTCCCTAAGATATAAAAGAGCATAAGTCTTTAGCATCTGGACTCGTTCAGCAGAACTACCATCTTCAGATCTTTAGAACTTGTTTTCTTTAGACATTGTATCAGTGCCATATAACTTTAGAGCCTTCTAAAGTACTTGCTACTGTTCATCAGAACAACTGTAGCATAGAGACAAAAAAAATTCTTTTCTAATAACTTAGCCACACTATTTATCAGAAGCAGAACTAGTTTTTCAGATGAGAAACTCCCCCTGAGTTTCAGACTGGGTGAAAATCAAATATTCTGACTTGTGAACCTTTCTGGGTGAACTCTCCATGGTTACAATAGGTCAGATATTAAGATCTTCAGAACTTGATATAGTCTTCATATTTCTCATTACAAACTTGCTTTTTCAGAGTTTGACTATAACATAGGTCTTCATCTCAGATCCTTGGTTCTATCAAAGTTTGATGTATTTATCAGATTTGATTCTTGATCTGATGAAAGTAATTAATTCTGAGTCTGATATTAGTAAGTTTAATTCTGATTTTGATACCAATTCTTGCTTTTATGAATATTTCTGATTCTTATGCTCTGATTATCATGTTCACAGACAATTTACATCTTCTGAATATTATGATACCAAAATCAATATGACTTTAGCTTTCAGAGATATTTTAACCTCCGAACAGTATTGGGTCCATCTGATTCTGAACATATGTTCACGAACTGTATAGCTTCGATTATATGAACAACCAGATCGTTTGAACTCAGAGTTCTTTTATTTGACATGTTCGGAGAATGCCTAGTGAACTTGTTCAGAGTTCCTCGGTAAAACATCAAACACATGGTTAGTAGTAAACACAGCTTATATCTGAGTTGGTGTTTTGCATTCTCTTTAGTTTATATCAAAATTATATTCTATTTCTCCCCCTTTTTGACATCATCAAAATGGTGAATTTTCATTAAATAGCAAGATAAAAAACGAAGAGCCTAAAACTTAGAGGTTGACATCTTTACCAGAGTTTGTTTAAGCATGCTCTGAAGAGAGTTGTTGACATGTTTATGTTCATCAGAGCTTTCTCTGAAAACATGTTGTTCTTCCTTCATAGCTTGTTGATCTCCTCGAATATCACTAATGGCACGTTCTGAACGTACAACAACAATTTCAGAAGAAGAACCAACTATTGCAGCTTGCTTAACCTTCTCAGCATCTCCAGCTTTTCATGCCAATCTGGAAATTTCTTTTCTGGAATCTTCCTCTGCTAGAATTCTCGTTTCTTCAGCATCTCTATGCAGTTATTGCTTATTAATCATGATTATTCTTTGAGATTCAAAGATCTTCATAGTGATTCTTTATCTGAGTGCTTTCCAATCTGACTTTTATCTTTCTTCATTCTGCTGCAGTCTTCATATGAATCATAATGACTTCTTCAGCTTCCTTTCATCTGGATAGAAACACATCTCCTCTGATGTTTGTTTCATCTTGATCAATATTTATGAATTCCAGATTCTTTCTTTGGTCTTCATTTTCTGATCATCCATCTTTTGTCATTACAAATGATCACGCCTCTTTATTTTCCAGATGACTTGTTTCCAGATGATTGCTAGTTTCTCAGTATAAGCATAATCTTCAAAAAGGTTATGTGTTGAGGAAACTTGTTGACTTCTTGCATCCTGAGAATTTATTCTCTAAATAGACGCAATTGTTCATCACAAGTTGTCATCAAACCAAGATGTATTTCTTGAAACGATTTGAATGACAATCTTGTTCTTATCAACCAGTATCAGTTCATCTAATGGTAACTTCTTCTTCTTCTGCTAATCCGCCTTTGGTTTCTGATTCCAAGCTTGTTATTAAATCAATCATGACTTAAATTCCAGCGACAGTGCTTCAATTTTGAGTACTTGGTAGCTTTTGGACTTCCATAATCAATATGCATCATGATAGATACTAATTGCCTTTGGTTCCGAGTAATCATTCTGACTACTGTATAGAATGCTTTCATCATTCATGAATACATACATTTCTTTTGAAGTTTGTACTTTCTTCAGTATCTCTACTTGATTGTGAAGAGCTAGAACATTCGATACTTCTTTCCTTTCTGATTTGTCTTCAGAAAACTTCAAAGCTTCTTCTTTATCTTCTAGAGAGATTCTCTACATCAGAATTTCTAGCCATGACTATTAGTGTTATGTTCTTCTTGTCATCAACATTCTGAATACATACATTCATGAATACTGTATAGAATGCTTTCATACTACTGTATAGAATGCTTTCATTATTTATGAATACATACATTTCTTTTGAAGTTTGTACTTTCTTCAGTATCTATACTTGATTGTGAAGAGCTAGAACGTTAGATACTTCTTTCCTTTCTGATTTGTCTTCAGAAAACTTCAAAGCTTCTGCTTTATCTTCTGGAGAGATTCTCTACATCAGACTTTCTAGCCATGACTATTAGTGTTATGTTCTTCTTGTCATCAACATTCAGTCTTTGCCCAGAGTATCTTCATCAACAGATGTTAGCTCAAATAATGACATCAAGCCCATAAGTGTTTCTTCAGAGGGTTGGAGATTGATATGGTTCAGATACTAGATTTCACTAATTTCCATAATAGATTCTTCTGACAATGAAGTTGCAACCCTGCTTTTCTTATATCAGATCCTCTGATGAAGTTTCATTTTCTTCTAATCAGAGTAAGCTTCTTCCAGAGGAACGCTTCAGATTATAGCAGATCTTTGCTCTTCAGAAATTCTTTGTTGCTGACACTTCAGAGCCATACGTGATCTGATTCTCAGAGCCTCTGCAACTGCAGCGTTGAGTTTGGTACTCTCAGAGTCTTCTGAAACTTTGCCTTATACTCTTCGCTCAGAGTCTTCTGAAACTTCGTTTCTCATGAAACACTCAGAGTCTTCTGTAGTTTTGCTTAATCTTTCAGAGGAATTTGTAGCTTAGCTCTCTTCGTTCAGAGTCTTCTCTTCTTTTCCCAGAGTGCTAGCCAGATGCATGAGAGTCTTAGCTGACTTACTTTCTGTCAGATTAAACTTCTTCAGAAGCTCCTTCACATACTTCGTCTGATGTATGTAGATGCCTTCTAGAGTCTAATTAACTTGAGTGCCCAGAAAGAGTCTTAGCTTTCCCATCATGCTCATTTCATCCTCTGCCTGCATACACTTAGCAAACTCCTTTCCAAGTGAAATATTTGGTTCCAAAGAAAATATCATCAACATAAATCTGACAGATTAAGATATCTTTGTTAATTGATTTATAAAAAAGAGTAGTATCAACCTTTCCTCCGATAAAATTATTTTCCAGAAGAAAATTACTCAACCTTTCATACCAAGCTCTAAGAGCTTGTTTTAGGCTATAGAGTGATTTCTTTAACTAAAAAATGTACTCTGGAAATCTTTCATTTTTAAATCCAGGAGGTTGATGAACATATAATTCTTCTTCTATTAAATCATTTAAGAAAGCACTTTTAACATCCATCTGAGAACAAAGTGACGTTATTCTGTGCAGCAAAGGAATTTAGCAAGCGTATGGATTCTAACCTTGCCACAAAAGCATATGTCTATGTAAAGTCAAAAACCTTCTTGTTGACTGTAGCCTTGAAGATATGAGGAAGGATCTTGTTCTTATGAGATCTTTCTTCTTTCCAAAAAAAACATCTCCTCTGGAAGAGAAGATTTGATTCTGGAGGATCCTTTCAGAGTTGGTTCTCCAAAAACAGCTAATGGAGTGGCATCTGGAGTTGCTTCTGAAAAACTCTTCAGAGCTGATCTCATATCCTTCAGTCGCGTTCTGCAGCATCTTTATCATTAGATCATCCATCTGATTTCTGAGAGACATCTTCAGAGCACAGATAAACTAGTCTTCATGAATAGAGCATCTAACTTTCATCAGGCTTCATCTTCTAATTTTGTTTTCTTGAATCAAACACATATCCAGTCTTGATACAATTATCATCAAACTTAGATGCATCAAATGACACAGTCTAAATGACAATTTTGTTCTTTCAATGTTGAGCTAACTATAGGAGTTAGTTCATCAAGAGTTGACAGTACATCTGCTTTTGAAAAGGATGTCTATTGACTTATTTATTTTGAACATCACCAGTGACTTAAATCCCTTTTAAATCATACTTAATGACTCCTGTCATAGTATCTTCAGAATAACTTGATTTCAGGATTCATTCATTATGAATTTCTGAGAATAATGTCTGATAACATTTGACTAATTACTGTTTGTTCAACTGAGATAAAATCTCAAGTTAACAGAACTTAATTGTCCATGCTACTTCTATTAAGATCTCAGAATTCATCTTTCATCAACTCCCTGATGAGTTAATGATCTTCCTTTCTTGAAACCTCTACAGATTTCTTTGAAGCTTTTCAAGGAAAGCAGCTTTCAAATGCCTTGAATTAGAAGGATCATTTCCTCAAGATTTGAACTTTCGTTGTTCTTGCCCTTTTCTGCAGACTTCATTCTGAAGTTCTTAAGAATCAAATTCATTAGTCAACAATATTTCTTTACTTACTTAAGATAATTCCCTATGAGCTTTTCATGAGAAAGTCAAGAGTGGATTAATTCGTTTCTTGAAAACATCTCATACTCAAATAAAATTAATCTTCAGGAAAACAAGATTTATTGCTTTTTGATGAATTGATCTTTGAGCGAATACGTTATCTATCCACACGTATTTTAAGATGGGCATTCAACAGATATAACTTCTTATCTGATGAGTTTATCTTGTCATCTGATTCTCCAATCTTCTGAAGATTTAATAGAGGACATTTTGTTGTTGATAACTTCAAACTTCAAGGAATCAATGACTTGCTCAAGGTAACCCAATAGATTACAATTTTAGTACTCATCTTCATCAATATCTGATATGAGACTGAAATTGTAAGAGAAGTGAAAAATCCCCAAGAGTATTTCTTCACATAGCTTTTGGATCTTTATCTGACACTGTTAGGTGTTTGATATACATCAATAATAGAACCGGAGCTCTGATACCAATTGAAGGTGTGAGAAAAACACAAGAAAGGGGGTGGGGTTTGAATTAGGTTTTTGCACTCATTAAATCTTTTTCGCCTCTTCACTTGTTGCTTTAAGAGATTCTAGAAGATGCATTGCGGAAGCATAATTAGTAAAGCATAACACAATTAAAGAACACATGATATATTCTGGTTCACTTGAGAAAGTCTCAAGCTAATCCAGTCCACCCTTCCAGGTGATTTTGCCTCTCTCAATTGAGGTCTTAATCCACTATAACCAAAACAGATTACAAATGCACAAGCAAACTGCTGGTGACTAACAATCAGACAATGACACGTTCAGTGATCCCTCAGGATATAACGTTCACTGATCTAACAGAATCTGATCCCAACCAGAGTCATCTTGAGAATCCAGACTCAACCGAGTATCTCAAGGGACACTTACAATGATGTGTTCAGTGATCTAAATTAACGGATATAACAATCATTGACCCAGCTAGAATCTGATCTACTAGATCTTCTCAAGTCTTCTGATCTTCACTTGATCACTTGAGGAATCACTAATTCTAAATAGAATTGTGTTTCTAGAGATTACATGAATGCTTCTTATCAAGCAGATTACTCCTAATTAAAGTACATGGCAAGTATTGAGCAACAGCTCCTTGCTTCCTAATATAGAAACTATTCTAAAGATAAATCTCTATGAGATTATTAAAACAGTAGTTTCCATATTGCTTAAATGCTTGCAACATGCTTAATTGCTTTATGCATGCTAACATTTGAATGAATTAAATGATCTTCTTTTATAGTGCATCTAAAAGATTCATTGTGAGGGTAGAGATGTCCTTTCAAATTCCAACGGTCATTTCCCAACGGATAGAATAGGCATGTGTTGGATAGTACAGTGACATCACTTTCTTTGTCCTTTTCCTGTAACGTTAATATATCATTGTGGGAGACAGCTCTTATCCACAAATGATTTGATCTTTATTTATCATCTTGGACAGATCAACTTCTGGCTTTGGTTCTTCTGATGATGTATTTGATGAGTAGTTCAGAAACTACTTTGGTATGATAGCACAATAACACCAGAGTCGTTAGACTTAAGCACCTTATTTATCAGAATGGATAGCAACAACTTATATGGGTAACAAGTCTTTGTCTGGGTGACCTATATAATCTTCAACTTCAGAATCTCGTCTTTAAATCTTTCTGCACTTGGTCTTCAGAGCCTTCATCCTTCAGAGCTTCAAGTCATCTGAGTCTTCAGCACGTAGATCTTTATAGGAGTATATCTTCAGAGTCTTCAGAGTCTGGATCTTCAGAACCCTTTAGTCTTCAGAGTCTCAAGTCATTAGAGTCTTCAGAGCTTTGTTCTTCAGAGGACTATATCTCAGATACGTTGTTAACTTCCAGATCAGATACACATCTTAGAACATAATCCACAGGAGCATTGCAACCGCAATATCCAGCATCCTTGGATCTTACTGATCGTGATCAGATACAAAGGCAAACTTGCTTCTTCAATATGCTTTGTTTGCTTTCAGATCAGACGCACTTCTCAAAGCAGAATCCATAGAAGCATTGCAACAGCAATATACAACATCCTTGGATCTTTCTGATCGTGATCAGATACAGAGGAAAACTTGCTTCTTTAATATGCTTTGTTTGCTTTTAGATCAGATGCACTTCTCAGAGAAGAATCCACAGGAGCATTGCAATAACAATATACAGCATCCTTGGATCTTTCTGATCGTGATCCGATACACATGCAAACTTGCTTCTTCAATAAGCGCTTTATGACACGTCACACATAGTAACTCTCATATTGTATTAAATGCACATCTTGATATTGTTTGTTTGATCTGATATCTTTAACTAACCTGATCTGCACCAAAGATTAGAACATAAAATGGTTCTTTCAAAAATACTTAATTGTTATCATCAAAACATAGAGACAACTTGCAGAAACAATTCTTGTTCTTACATCCTATTCTTGATCAGATGCCATTCTATCATACTGACGCTAAGCCTGATCTGGTTAAGCTGGCTGCTGCACTGCATGTGGATGTCTCCGAGTTAGAAGGGAAGTTGATCAAGTGGAATGGAGTTCCTGGTTTTCCTTTGTCTTTTCTGGTTGATAAGGCTCAGCGGTTCACCAAAGATGGTTGTTGAATTGTGTTTAGCGCTATTCTAACTCTCTGTATCTATGGTATTATATTGTTCCCTAATCATCCGGATATTGTAGACTTGGATGTGTTCTATATTTTTGCTTCAGGGAATCCAATACCTACTCTTCTTGGAGACGTCTATCATTCTATTCACTACAAGAATGAGAACAGAAGGGGAAAGAATGTATCTTGCTGTGTTCCTTTGTTGTACAAATGGTTTTCCAGTCATATGCCCAAGACAGGTCCGTTTGTTGCTACTGCTGGTACTTCAGAGTGGTCGGAGAGGCTGATGGGTTTATCTGCAGAGAACATTATCTGGTTTGACAGGGATATGCTTGGTACAAAGATCATTTATAGTTGTAGTGTATTTCCTAACGTCCATTTGGTCGGAAGGAAATGATGCATCAACTATAACCCATCTTTGTTGGTTACGCAGTTTGGATACATGCTAAGATATCCACAGTTGCCTTAGCCATACTTGAGTATGCTTGGAACAATATTCACAGGGAAGGGAAAGCATTATTGGGGAAGAGTAATAGTCGAGCCTATGACCCTTACCTGACTTGGATTTGTGAGAGAGCTGAGAAGTTCCTAATGTCGTTCCCATCTGTGGAGCCATTGTATCCTCTCATGATTAAGGAACCTGCCACTATGGATATCCAGAAGTACAACCAATTATGGTCTGAGAAAGAGGAGCTTCGTAAGACTAATGAGGAGTTAAAGAAAGAGATCATTCAGCTTCGGAGTGAGAAGATTGAAGCCGTGCACTCTTTCAAGAGGCAGACTGAGCTTGTGAACAGATTGGGTATAGATTTGACCTAGCAAACGGGTGCTCGAGAATGTTTGGGTTTAGATCTCAAAACCGTCAGTGATGTTCTCGCTTCTAAGAAGAAAGACTTGGATATGGCTTATCTGGAGATTTCCAAGTTCAATGATCAGTGGAATGCTACTCTTTTCAACAACAAGGAGCGTGAAGATAAGTTGAAGCAATAGATTACTAAACTGAAGACTCAGCTCAGAGCGAAGGATGAGAGGATTGTAGATGAAGCTTCACTCAGACGTGATAGTGATTGTAGATTGAACGAAGCTTTGGCGACCTTGGAGGATTACAAGCTGAGGGATGATTCGAAGAGGTGCAAGCTAGAGGAAGTCTTCAGTGAGGGAGCCTGGGAAGACTTTGCTGAGGATTTACAGACTACTATCAGACAAAAAGAGGCGCTCATTCAGGGGTTACTCGTCAGACCAGACCATCCTGAGACACAAGAGTTGTTGGAGGAGTTTCGTGCTTGTTGCCCTACTTGATGTCTTTCATTTCCTTTGTAGCTTGGTGCTCATATTTGTATCGACCATCACCAGACTTGTTGGATGAGGTCTTTCTATTGATTCTTGTACTCAGTTGTATGATTGTACATTTCTTGTTGGCCTTTTCTTGTATGAATGAGGTGTTTGGCTCTATGCTTGTCTATGGGTTCTCCGTTGTCGTCCTGTTATTCTCGGAACTAGAATCAGGGAGAAATTTCCCTATTGCATACATACATGTCTGCATTTTGCATAGCATTCTTGCATAGCATGTACAGCAGAACTGTTTATCTTACCCCTGTTTGCTCCGTTAGATTGTTTCAGGATAGACAACCGGACTATTCACCGCTACGCCACAAGGGGGAATCAGCTCAGAGCAATGGAACAAATTCAGGCTGAGATGCAAGAAATTTGTGAAAGGATGAGTCAGTTTATGGACCTTATGCAGAGAGTGGCTAACGGACAGGAACAACTTCGTACTTTGGTGCAGCCCTTGATTGCACGAGTTGACAGTAACGGTGTTCTTCATGGAGGATAAACTGCTAATCCTCCTCCCAATGAAACAGGGACTCCTCATGCTCACTCTATGCCTATTTTAGTTATCCCTACTGCTGGAGGGAATGGTAATGGTAATGCTGCTGGTTTTGATAACAATGGTTTTGGAAATGCTGGAAATGGGAATGTTGGAAATGGTAATGTTGCTAATGGGAATGTTCATGGTCCTGATGTCACCAGTGCTGCACATGGTAATATGAATCAGTTATGGAATGAAGACCGACAGGATGATGTGTTCTCACCAAGGGTTGTTGTTGCTGAGTTTCCCTCTGAAGCTGATAGGAGGTTCAAGCTATTAGAGGACAAGATGAAGAGCTACGAGAACCAAAATTCCATGGGCCTTGACATGGCTAATATAGGGCTGATACCAGATCTGAAAGTGCCGCTGAAGTTCAAAGTCCCTGACTTTGACAAGTATAAGGGTACTACCTGCCCAAGAGTTCATCTGAGATCCTACTACCGTAAAATGTCTACCTACTCGGATGACGAGAAATTGCTTATGCACTTCTTTCAGGACAACATGTCCAGTCCTTCATTGGAGTGGTACATGAGTCTGGAACCTGTGAATATTCCCAGTTGGAGGGACCTAGTTGAGGCCTTCGTGAAACATTATCAGTATAACAGTGACCTTGCTCCTAACAGGGTCCAACTCCAGAATTTGTCTCAAAAGACTGGTTAATGCTTCAAGGGATACACCCAGAGGTGGAGGGAGCTTGCAGCCAGGGTGCAGCCGCACATGGTTGAGCGTGAGCTGATTGATATGTTTGTCGCTTTTTTGCCTGGTGTTTATTATGAGAAGCTTATCAGTAACATGTTGGGAAGTTTCCCTAATTTGATCATCACCGGGGAGAAGGTGGAAAACGACATCAAGTTGGGAAAGATCCAATCTGGTGAGAGTTCCTCAGCGGGAGGAGGAGGTAAGAAGGTATTTTGTAATAAGAAGCGGGAAGCAGATACCAATTCAGTGTCCAGTTCACGAGGGAACAGACGATCAGGGCGAAATCGTCAACAACAGTAGGTTGCTAGTGTTACAATCCCCATAGTTCCACAACAATAATAACCACAGCCGCAATAACAGAATCAACAGGGTTATAGAAGATTTCAAGATCGGGGTCGGACAGCAAATAGACAGTTTGATGCACCTCCGATGCCTTATTCTTAACTGCTTCAGCATCTGCAACAACTATAGTTAATCCAGAACAGGACTTTAGCTCCTCTGACAGGACCACCTCCACCCGGTTATGATGCGAACGCTCGATGCGAGTTTCAATCTGGTGCTTCGGGGCACTAAATTTATAATTGCAAAGCTTTTAAACACAAAGTCCAAGATTTGGTGGATAATAAAGCAATAAACTTTTCTCACGATGCTCCCAACATCGTACAGAACCCCATGCCCAACCATGGGACAGCCGGAGTCAATGCAATCATTGAAGATAATAGTTTAGATCTGATAACTGATGTCAATGATTTGAAGACGCCCTTGGGCTTTGTGAAGGAGAAGTTATTGAAGGGAGGGATATTCCCGGGCTGTAATGAATCGTGTGCTGAGTGCTTGAGTCGTCCCGAGGGATGTGCAGAGCTGAAGAGCCGTATTCAGGATATGATGAATGAGGGGATGTTGCAATTTGACCGGGTTGCAGAGAAAGATTCTGAAGAGGTATTGGTTGAGGAAAGGAATGAGGTTGCAACGATCTCGATTTTGTACAAAACTATGACTATTTCAGCGCCTCCTAGGCCGCCAACCATAATCATCACAAAAGCTGGTCTTGTGCTGTATGAGAGTACAAGAGCCATTCCGTGGAACTACGGAGCAGAAGTGTATTGCAACAGGCAGAAACAGGAATTGAAGAGCTTGCTGGTTGACTCAGTGGATAATATGGTTGGAGCAGGTGGTATTACCCGAAGCGGTAGAATATTTTCGTCGCCTGAAGTGGCTGCTGACCGAGCTGACAAAGGGAAGAAAGTAGTGGGTGAGGAAACATCCCTAGCTGGAGAGAAAGAGTCTTTGGTAAAGGACGTGAAGGAGTTTATGAGGCTGATTAGAAAAAGTGATTACAAGATAGTTGATCATCTACAGCAAACTCCTTCCAAAATATCAATCGTGTCGTTGTTGCTATGTTCAGAAGCGCATCAGAATGCACTGTTGAGAATATTGAATACTACTTACGTGCCACAAGAAATATCGGTTAACCAACTCGAAGGGGTTTTAGCACACCTAAACGCAGGAAATGGGCTAGGTTTCACGAACTTGGATTTGATGCCAAAGGGCAGGAACCATAATTGTGCATTGCACATATCAATAGAATGCTGAGGGGTTGTTATGTCTCATGTACTCATTGATACATGATCATCTTTGAATGTACTTCCAAAGAAGGCCCTGATGAAGTTGGATATGCAGGGTTTGATTTGCACGCCAAGTGATTTGGTGGTGTGTGCTTTCGACGGTACCAGAAGGTCTGTGTTCGGAGAGGTGACGTTGTCAATCCAAGTTGGCCCTGAGGTGTTTGATGCGGTATTCTATATCATGGACATTCAGCCCGCCTATAGCTGCTTGTTGGGCCGTCCATGGTGTTGTGGTGAGAATCATGATACCAAGCTATTAATTAACTTGAATCTTAAATTCTTAAATTCACAACCGGACTTTAATTTATCCAAAGGAAAGGTCAAAAGAAAGAAAGAACCTTTTGCGCGATGTAACAACAACGTTAAGAGATTCGGGGATCGGGGGTTGGTTATGCCTAGGGTAGGTATTTCACATCCTAAACATCTGTAATACTCTACAGGAACCTTTTGTTTGTTTGTATGCTAAGTTTGCTAAATGTTTGATATGGATTGGGATTAGGTAAAAGGTGTAGGTTAAGACCTAAGGATAGTTTCTAAGTTTGCTCGCAAAGACATCATGTCCTCTGCCTACGTATCCTTACTAGGATAGAATCAGAGCAATCGTAGTTCACCTCACTAGGGTTGAAGAACACTTGATTATGATCAAGGTTCAAAGGGGAACAAACATAACAATGCTTATCTAGATTTTAAGAAAACTCTCTAGATCTACATTGTACACACAAGAAAGGGGAGTAAGTAATCATTTCCATGATTCTTACATAGAGTTAACCAAACTCTACCTATATCTAAGTTGTAAGACTAATTGGTTCTATCAAGACCAAAAGGTGGAAGAAGGGGGAAGGTTGCTCGTCAAGATATCGCATCTTGTGCCTACATATTCTCATTGTCCAATGAGAAATCAGAGCGGTCGTAGTTCGGGCACGAACTACAAAATAAGGATCAATTGGTTCTATCCAGACCAAAAGGAGGGATAAGGTTCTATCCAGACCTATGGGATTAAATACTATTGGTTTTATCCAGACCAAAAGGGGGGAAGGTTCTATCCAGACCTATGAGGTTATATCCTATTGGTTCTATCCAGACAAAAAGGGGGAGAAGGTTCTATCCAGACCTATAAGTTTAAATTCTAGTTGGTTCTATCCAGACCAAAAGGGGGAGAAAGGTTCTATCCAGACCTATGAGTTTAAATCCTATTGGTTTTATCCAGACCAAAAGGGGGGGAAGGTTCTATCCAGACTTATGAGTTTAAATCCTATTGGTTCTATCCAGACCAAAAGGGGGAGAAGGTTCTATCCAAACCTATGAGTTTAAATCCTATTGGTTCTATCCAGACCAAAAGGGGGAGAAGGTTCTATCCAGACCTATGGTGTAAGTCCTATTGGTTCTATCCAGACCAAAAAGGGGAGAAGGTTCTATCCAGACCTATGGTGTAAATCCTATTGGTTCTATCCAGACCAAAAGGGGGAGAAGGTTCTATCCAGACCTATGAGTTTAAATTCTATTTGGTTCTATCCAGACCAAAAGGGGAGAAGGTTCTATCCAGACCTATGGTGTAAATCCTATTGGTTCTCTCCAAACCAAAAGGGGAGAAGGTTCTATCCAGACCTATGAGGATATTAAATGGAAATCAAATGAAACAATCATGATGCTTACAAGCAAAAGTAATTACAATCACATACACAAAGGAGTTGACAAACATCAAGCTTAAGAAAGAGGAATCAAAAGTTTGAAAGGGAGATTGCGAGAGGGGAGGGTAAAAACCCTAAAAATGAAGGATGACTTCTCTTTTTTAATGCAAAATATTTTCCAAAATGAAAATTATAGAATATTCACATACCATATGAAAATATGCAAAAATACAAGACAATTGCAAAAAGAATCAATCAAAAATGATAAAAATTGACAAAGTTATGCTATTTTGAAATTTTAAAGAAAAATCAAACATTTTAATCATTAAAAATAATATGGATGCGCTTGCTGGGTGTTGAACCCACCACCTTGTGATCGCCAGTTCAAAACTTGGCCAAACCAGCCAGAGGCGCGCGCGTGTTAGTTGAAAGGAAAAGAGAGTGAAATGTGAAAACATGGAAAATAAAGAAAATGACCAAAAGGGTTGATCTCCACATGGATCGAACCCAGGTTAGGTAACATGGCAAGGCAATATGAGAACAAGGCATAACCACTGGGGTGACAATACATCCGTGTCTTATGCCACCCCAATAAATACATATACTTAAAAAAGCAAGCATTTCTGGGCCAGGCAAGGCAAGCAAGAAACAAGGCAAAGCATAAAAATGGTTACATCACAACTCCCTCAAAACTCAACCAATTTTCACAAAATTTGGGTCTATCTTATGTGAAATTTAATAAGGAACACAATGGCATAATTAGTTTTTCAAGATAAGGCACACAACTTAAAACACGATTGCAAGTGCAAATGGAAGCTTGGATATGCATTATGGAAGCTACAGCTCAAAACAGAAGTGATTAAGATCAGATGAAGGTATGCACAAACTTCAAATACATAGCCTATGGATTCTAGATGCAAAGAACATTCAAAAACAAACTCCAAACAGAAATTGGTATGTGGACTGCAACTTGTATAAAAAAGGCTTGAAATGTTGTTTTGAAAATGAGAACAGTCACATTGCAGCATACATGCCTTAACTCAATCAACACACATAAAGTGATTCACACACATCAAGACATGTATTCAAAACACTAATGGCAAGAAAACTCAATGAGGTGAAAACACAAAACAGAAACTGGTAGCAAGTTTATAACAAACAAGATCAAAGTTTCAAACAGCCAAACATTATGAATTTCCCTGCAATGCATTTACTAAAGCAATACACATATAGAAATTTGCACCAATTCAAGCAACCTGGTCTATCTAGATAGTCTAGTAAGGTTGTGCTCATGAACTAGCAATTCTTAAAACACGTGACAGATCCCGCATCTAGAAAGCTTAAAACAATAAGTCACATAATAGCAGCAGTTGGCCCTTACTCAATACCATGCCAAATCAAACACATCAAATCAACTCATGCCTTAAAATGAAGGTCACAACCCTATGGTAATGAACACAAACCAAGTCTAGCATGAAAATCTAGTTCTAGCAGCAATATGGATCCTAACATGACAAAGCTAGTATTAATCAACAATTAAACCTAACACACCTAATGCACATAACAATTTTCAAGCATATGGAAGTGGTTCAAATTAGACAGTTATAGCAGCAATATGGTGAAGCCTAGCATGACAATACTAACACAATCAACAATTAGTCCTAATGTTTCAATGCACATGACAACTTACAAGTATAATGACAATATGCATCCTATAACAAAAGTGCTAGGGCTAAATGGCAGTTTGAACTTGTAACAGAAAAGGTATGACATGCTAATGCAACCATTCAATTCATTGACCAATGATGCTTACAAGCAATTTCAAGACAAAATGCAAACATGATTCTCAAAGCAATAAAACATACATATATGCCTATCATAATTGACAATGCAAACTAGATATGGTTATTTCATGATTACAAAACAGCCTTATTACAATGCCTCAAAATGACAGTCCTTGATGCAAACATGACAATGCCAACTATCCAATAAAAATAAGATTCAATGATACCACAATCTCAAGTTAACAAACATAAACCAATCACCAAGCCATAGTTCAAGTTATCACATAATTCACTTAGCATAACAATGGTAAGCAACAAACTACAAAACATACATCTCATGATGGTTACAAACAATGACAACAAAATAAGGTATTGGTCATCAACAAGCCTCTAAAGCCACATGAATCATCCCAAGTCCAACAGAACTAGACAACTTGCAAGCACATTCAAAACATGTTATAGACCAAGTTCAATCCCAAGGATGATTCAAAAATGTACTAGGATTGAAAATGGTATATGAGTTGGAAAAATGCATATGAGTTGAAAATGGCCAAAACAGAAATGTGCAGATCAAAACCAAGCATATTTTAAACTAATACCAAGTAAGACATCACATGAATCAAACATATATGGACTTCTAAATTAAAATGCCAACAAAACAGATTCAAGATATAAAAGTGCTGCTGTAACAGAAACAAATCAACATCCTTCACAAACAAAACCAAAAACAAAACAGCATCAAAACTTCATAACAGTTGCAAGCAAAATCTCATATGTTCATACATGACATAGGGCAATGTTTAGAAGAGTCTCTAAGAACAAACCCATAGCATCAAAAAAATGTATAATAACAAGGAGGATATTAAACATATTGATGAGCAAAACAAACAGTCATGGCAGATTCATACATGAGCTGCACTTATATTTAAAACTGTTCCAACCAATGTACATCAATCATGTTCATGACAGTTAAACAATAGGATAGTGATCACTAACCTCTTGTAGACTTCCAAGCAAGCTTGTGTAGTAGGGAAAACCTTGAAGACTCCCCAAACAAGATCCAACCAATGCCTTGATGAAAATGCAACTTTTCTTGCACTTGAAGTAAACAAGTGAACTTTAGGACAGAACTCAAAACAAGTGATGATGATGGTATTTTAGGTTATGGACAGTTGTTACATCATAAACCTAAGGTGTTTGGAGGGTTAAAGTGATCAAAACAGGCCTGAGCAGAGATTTAGCAGATTTTGTGTGTGAAGTCAAACATTGCTTGGTTGAAAGTTGACTTTTGAGAAAATGAAGTTTTTGACTGGTTTAAGAGTATGAACACCTCCCATACATCATTTGTGGAGTGTGTGGATGGTTTGTGAGGATTTTAAATGGGTGAAAATGGTTTTGGAAGGTTAAATGCTCAAGGCAGATTTTTTGAGAAGTTTTGGAATGGTTTTCTTCACTTGTAAGAAAAGCAATGCAAGATGAGAGCTATGGTTTTCTCTTGGGTTTTATAGTGCTCTGGTGTGTGTTTCGACATAGAGGAAACCTCTATTTATAGGCTAATGAAAGGTTTGGGGCAGATTTGTACTTTGGCATTTTGGAGGGAGTTTTGTAAATGCAATCTTGTTCAAGATTTGTTGCAGCTGCAAGTCCAAGTTCTTGGCTCAAGATGATGCACAAGTCAAGTGGCATGAATGAAAAGGAAGTGACAGAAGTGTGGCTAGGGAGTAGGAGAACTGCAACTGCAAGTTACTTCATAAAAAGTTTCTCTTTCCTTGATTTCTTTGATTAAAATAATGCAACTTGCCTCCAACTTGCAAGGCTTACCAAATCCATTCATTTTCTGCACTGCTACTCATCATACTCTTTAATTAATAGATAGAACATGATCAAATGCCTGAGAATGGTTCAAGTGATCAAAAGGTAAATTTGTGAAAAAGTGAAAATGGTGAACTCAAGTGTTGAAACCCCAACTTACTGAATTCATAACACTCAACTCATAAGGGATATGGAGGATTTCTAGTACATTTTGGAAAGCCCTCATGAAGCTCTACAACTTTCATGTTTTCATGATCTTCAGATTCCAAATGGAACTAGGTCAAAAATCCTCTCAAAGTTGCTAAAAACATGCCTAAAAAGGCCAATAACTTAGAATTTTTCTAAGTGTTTTTTCCCTCTTGTAATGATTTTGGCCATAACTCCAAATCTATGCATTTTCTGCTCATGGACCACTGTGTGACTTTTGTAGGACTTGTCAAGACCTTTCCAATGAGCTTTGAACCAACTCAATTGGATGTGTGGTTAGGGAGTTATGGTTTCGCCCCTTTCAAAACCCTAATTTCCCGATTTTTCGATTACTCCTTAATCCTTGATCCAATGGTCATGAAACTTCATGGATAGGTGTAATATGTTACTAGGAACATTTTTGATTCATACTTTGAGGTCAAATTTCTTATGGTTGAAGAGTTGACTTTTTGGTCAATCGAACGATCGATCGTTAACTATCGAGTCGACTGTTGATGTTTCGAGTCTTTTGAGGCCTTGAAACTTCTTGAGGAGACTTTATTAAGCCATATGAACTTCATTGACCATGATCCCACCATTGGAGTACCATTTAAATCAAAAGTCAAACTACAATTGACTTTTCTTGATCGAAAACCCTAATCGGGTATCCTGAACTGCACTGTTCTTGATCCTTGGGTGACAACTTCAAATTGGATTCATACTTGACCCAATGGAGTATATTTGATGATGTGGAGACTTATTTTATGGAGAGTCAATCCAATATGTTGATTGATTAAACCGTCGAAACCTCGATTCTCGATTGTACGGAACCCTAATTCACCTGTATCTTAACAAAGACAAACTTGAAAGAGGTTAAGGTTAGATAATCAAATGAAGATGATCCTAAAATGATGATGAAGATCTAAGGGGTCAAAATTTGGGGTGCAACAGTTGCCCCTATTTAAATATTTTCACCAGATGGCAATGAGAGATGATAATCCTCATAGAATCGTAGTGAAAGGTATTTAAATATAGCAAACCAAAAATTTTGTCCCTTAGATCCAATGGTATGAAAAATGACAAATGCGAATATGCCATGAATCTAAATGTTGTTTTATGATGCTGGAATGCAAGACATATGTAGACACACGAGAAAAAAATAAAAGAACGACAAGACGACGAGTAACTACTCACGGAGGAGCCAACACACTAGGGAAAGATCCAAGGCAAAACAAGCAAAATAGTTCAATCATGACTAAAGATGCTGTTCAAGGTGAATCTTTCACACAGGGGACGCAAATTTCACCAAGGAAGACAAATCTTCACTGGGGAAAAAGGGACACACACTCCACTGGGGAAGAAGGAAATTTTCCACCAGGGAAATGAAAGATCAGAGACGCAAACCTCACTAGTGATAACCAAATGAGGAATTTCCTACAACGAAGAGTTCGAACGGGATCTTCAGGAAAAGAACAAAAACAAGACCAGACGCACCGAGGATGCTAGTATCCACTAGATCTCCAAGACTCGAAAAGGGAAAGCAACGACTCTGTTGGGAACATTGGTGACGACCAACTTACGGTATTAATGACAAATGGATTTAGGCAATACCAGTAACTACTGGGCTCTTTAAATGATTTTGTGACGACCAGCTCTTCAAACAGAAATTACATATATATCCCTCAAAACCTTAAAAACAAAAGTCAAATATCCTCGAAGCATTAGGCTACATGAAAGATTTCATGCAAACTCAACATTCGAGTCCCTGGAAATTCCTGAACTCGGAATCCAAAGTATACATCTCCAAAGGTACAAAACCTGAGCTTGGGATAGAAACAAACACTTCCACAGTTGAACAACCTGATCTTGGAGACAAACATATCCAAAAGTAATAAACCTGAGCTTGGAAACAAAACATATCAAAAGGTACTAAACCTGAGCTTGGAGGCAAACATATCCAAAGGTATAAAACCGGAGCTTGGAAACAAAACATATCCAAAGGTACAAAACCTAAGCTTGGAGGCAAACATATCCAAAGGTGATAAACCTGAGCTTGGAAATAAAACATATCCAAAGGTACTAAAACTGAGCTTGGAAACAAACATATCCAAAGGTACAAAACCTGAGCTTGAAGGTAAACATATCCAAAGGTAATAAACTTGAGCTTGGAAATAAAACATATCCAAAAGTACTAAACCTGAGCTTGGAGGCAAACATATCCAAAGGTATAAAACCTGAGCTTCGAAACAAACATATCCAAAGGTACAAAACCTGAGTTTGGAGGCAAACATATCCAAAGGTATAAAACCTGAGCTTAGAAACAAACATATCCAAAGGTATAAAACCTGAGCTTGGAGGCAAACATATCGAAAGGTAATAAACCTGAGCTTGGAAACAAAACATATCCAAAGGTACTAAACCTGAGCTTGGAGGCAAAACATATCCAAAGGTATAAAACCTGAGCTTCAAAACAAACATATCCAAAGGTAATAAACCTGAGCTTGGAAGCAAAACATATCCAAAGGTAATAAACCTGAGCTTGGAAACAGACATATCCAAAGGTAATAAACATGAGCTTGGAGGCAAACATATCCAAAGGTAATAAACCTGAGCTTGGAAACAAAACATATCCAAAGGTACAAAACCTGAGCTTGGAGGCAAACATATCCAAAGGTAATAAACCTGAGCTTGGAAACAAAACATATCCAAAGGTACTAAACCTGAGCTTGGAGGCAAACATATCCAAAGGTATAAAAACTGAGCTTGGAAACAAACATATCCAAAGGTACAAAAACTGAGCTTGGAGGCAAAACATATCCAAAGGTGATAAACCTGAGCTTGGAAACAAACATATCCAAAGGTAATAAACCTGAGCTTGAAAATGAAACATATCCAAAGGTACAAAACCTGAGCTTGGAGGCAAACATATCCAAAGGTAATAAACCTGAGCTTGGAAACAAAACATATCCAAAGGTATTATACCTGAGCTTGGAGGCAAACATATCATAAGGTATAAAACCTGAGCTTGGAAACAAACATATCCAAATATACAAAACCTAAGCTTGGAGGCAAACTTATCCAAAGGTAATAATAAACTTGAGCTTGGAAACAAAACATATCCAAAGGTACTAAACCTGAGCTTGGAGGAAAACATATCCAAAGGTACGAAACCTGAGCTTGGAAACAAACATAGCGTGACTCTACTTGGAATGATACACAACCAAATTGTCAGTACTTGTTATCCATGGATTTTCCCAATGCCAATTACCAACTGGCCTTTCTCGAAATATGATTGGTCACCACCAAATTAACTATACCAGTATCCATTGGATTTTTCAAACACTGCTGGTCACAACTGTGCCTCAACATCCCTAAAGTAAGCTTCTCGAATGAGACTACCACTTATCTGAAAAGATAACGATGATAAGCTTCTCATAGGAGACTTCCACTTATCTGGGGATACGGATAAACTGATAAGCTTCTCTGGAGAGACTGCCACTAATTTGGGGGGGTACGAATAAACTGATAAGCTTCTCTGGAGAGACTGCCACTTATTTGGAAAACGTACTGGAAACAAGCTTCTTGAGGGAGATGGCCACTTGTTGCTGGATATAATGAAACAGGATAAGCTTCTCAGGCGAGACTGCCACTTATCGTTGAAGATGAATAAGCTTCTCCATGGAGATTGCCACTTATGGATAAGCTTCTCTACAGAGACTTCCGCTTATGGATAAGCTTCTCTACAGAGACTGCCACTTATTGTTGAAGATGAATAAGCTTCTCTACGGAGATTGCCACTTATCGTTGAACTGAATAAGCTTCTCGTCAGAGATTGCCACTTATGGATAAGCTTCTCTGCAGAGACTGCCACTTATTGTTGAAGATGAATAAGGTTCTCTACGAAGATTGCCACTTATGGATAAGCTTCTCTACAGAGACTGCCACTTATTGTTGAAGATGAATAAGATTCTCTACGGAGATTGCCACTTATGGATAAGCTTCTCTACAGAAACTGCCACTTATTGTTGAAGATGAATAAGCTTCTCTACGGAGATTGCCACTTATGGATAAGCTTCTCTATAGAGACTGCCACTTATTTGCAGATGAATAAGCTTCTCTACATAGATTTCCACTTATCGTTGAACTGAATAAGCTTCTCGCCAGAGATTGCCACTTATCGTTTGTAAGGCAACGCAAAATGTTCTTCCTGATAGATAGTGCAAAATAAATGCACGTCCAGGTAGGTTCGGCGACCGACAGGGATCGAAGTTCAATCTAGAACCAAGCTAGAAAGAAACTGTCAAACAAGACTCTAACCATTGAGAAATGAACTCGAATGGGGACACATCTTATCCAATCATGGAAAAAGATAACTAAAGCAACCATCATCCACGAGGATTCAACTCTATGGGTAATTGAGAAAGGATGGACATTTTATGCTTAAGGGCTGATAACTCTATTGGAGAGAGACAACACACCTAGTCACTTGGTGAAAAACATCGAAGTGAAACAAAACAGGAACATGTAATAACTAGAGATAGAAAAAATGCACGGATGCTATGCATATGCTTTATGCCATGCTTATGTTTATGCTGACAAAACAGACAAAACAAAATAAGAGATGAAATAACATCTCGACACGGATACCCAGCCAACTTCACCAAAATTGGACATCAACGGGGATGATCATAAAGATCAACAGTTCCACTTCAAAGTTACAACCTTCTCTGGGAGAGAGTAATCTACTTAGGACACAATATCATGACTTCACTCGGATTGCCATCATGAGCTTGAATTCTTTGTTGAAGGAAAAATCACCAAGGGAAGTTCCAAGATCAACCGAAGTAACAACTTAATCGAAGCTGACAAAAGGGTATCATGAGAATAAAACATTTCTCCCCCTCGATAGTATAACAATCCTCTTCAAGTGAGCAACGACTCTTGCGGCAAACAGTCTTAAAACTTTTCTACCCTAGATTACATGGTCAGTGGGAAGAAACCTTCAAGAGAATTTTATAAAAGAAACAGCATAAAGATGCTTCAATGTCTTTAAACTCTTATAGAGAGAGATTTACAAATCTCGACGTGATTGCCCTAGTTTAGCGGTGCTTGCACAACAAAGTCTCGGACTGTAGAAGTAACGACTGAGGAACAAACTTACCCCTGCTTACTGGTAACTGCAACAGTGTTGCCCCAGAATGGACTATTCTTTGAGAGATTCAACTGATCTTGACCTGGTCGGCTCTGATTAGTTGAACGTTATGACAAATGATTAACAAATCCTTCAGATTAGTTGCCCCAGGATGAGCTTCCTTTATCAAGTCAAATTCCCTAGCTGACAGCGTTTGTTGGGATTCCTTTGACATTGGATCGTCTAGAAAACAATGTTGTTCATTAAAAGTTGGCAATTTTAATGCAAAATTCATGCAAACTTTTGAAAACAATTTTTTTTATGAAACACACACGGTGGAGTGATCAAGTGACCCAAACATTTTACAAATGATGGATAAAGTGATTAACACACACAAACATCAAAGATCATTAGGAGTCAGGTTATCCAACCTTCCTGTAATATGCTTTCAAAACAACCTTACCTCAATTAGATCTTTTAAGGGTTGTAACATGGCTCGGTTCATGGTTCATGAAACAAAGGATAAAGGCTCAAAGTTATTTTTCCCACCCAATCTCCATGATGAACTCCAATCCTATGCTCAGTTAACTCAAACTATACATTCAGGTTCTTATAGGCTTTTAAGAATTGAACTGATGATAGTTGGTGGCGATTCACAAATCTAGGGTAGTCACAACTCCCTTGTAGTACCTAATAGCTTTTGCTAATTGAGGATTTTTTAAGAGTGATAACTCTTACGAAGTTCCTCTCTTTTGTTATCCCTGACTTTTGTCTGAACTATTTTGTTCAAATATACAGTCAACGTGATTCCCCATTTTTGCCTAAGTCTCCTTCATAGGTTTTGACTTAGCGGGCTTTTCAATTTTCTTTTTTTCTTCTTCTCTTTTTTTGAGAAAGGAGGCGACTACCTAGCTTAATGGCTACGGCGAACCATCATCATATTTTAAACTTCGACATTTGCTTGTTGTGTACGAAGGAAAAGCCTGAATGCACCACTTTTATATGAAACGTGTCTTGTATGCACATATATCCAAGTTAACCGAGAACTACCCGCCCCAGTTTTGAGATTTAAGGTTCGTTTTGCAAAGAAAGAAAACTCCTACTTCTAGGTTTGAAGGGGTTAACGAGGGATTATCTTCCTTATTTCTCCAGTGTTTAGGGATTGAAACAATGCCTTACATCATCGGCAAAGTTAAATTGAAAGCATATAAACAGCAGTTATAGATATAGTTTTCATCATCCTCCCCAATCTTTGCTTTAAACAACAGTTTAGTAAAGAAAAGAAATTTTTGCATTTTTCGCCATCTCATAACAATGAAAGGAAAAAGAAAGAGTGAAACAAATAGACTTAATCAAAAGATGCACAAACATTTCATTATTCTTGCCAATTCAAAATGAACAACAACTTACAAGTAATTCAAATGCAAAGAAAACACAACAAAATGTTGAAACAGTGTACATCTGCCAGCCTTAGGGAATTAAAATTGATAAAAAAAATTTCAAATTTCAGGCCCTAAGCGGGGAAACATCTTCAACAACCACATGCTCCTTGTGATATAGAATTATGAGGGGTCTCGCGGGTCCTTTTCCTTTGGATTTAAGAATCGCGGCACTGTCATTCGATTTATCCTCCTGAGGTTTCGACAACTCCTTCAATCTCAGTTTAAAACCCTTACACTCTTCAACTAGGTGCCCTGTTGTCCCAGTATGGTATCCGCATTCTACTTCTGGGTAGTCTTCTTCGAAGATCAAGTGTTTGTCAATGATCAACTCTTGTACAAGATAACCCAATGTTATACATGCATCTAAGTTGTGTCCTTCAGCTCCTTTGTGAAATTCACAGGTCAGGTTCACATTATGCCATGGTGTCGCTACTGCGAAAATCGGCGCCGGCTATGACAGAAGAGTCGCCACCGTGCGTTATTTATCCCAACGGAGGGAAAGGAAACGCTCAGAGTAAACCTAACGCAAAACGGGAAAGGAATGGTCGTCGCAACCAAATTTCTGGATTCGGGAGTCGATTACGCAAGGGTAAGGTATTACCACCCCTCACGTCCGCCGTACTCGACGGGATCCACGCTTGTTTTCTAGTACGGATTGTTATTCTATCTACTCTACAGGTCTGGTCTAAAAAGAAAAGAAAATGACTCGGCAAAGTATCGCACTTTATGCCTACGTATCCCCGTCTGGAACGAGAAATCAGAGTCAACGTAGTTCGCCAACCTACTGAAAAGGAGGGGAAGGTTGCTCGCTAGGATACGACATCCTATGCCTACGTACTTTCATACAACATGAAAGATCAGAGCAAACGTAGTTCGGGCTACGAAAGACACAAGCTTGTCTGACTGTTTTTTATCACCTTATGAAAGGGTTTTTCTTGATTAAGAGTCCAAGCGGACAAAAATGACACTTTGATGTTTGTTTTGAATCTTTTACGAAAGAAGTGTTTTTTAGTTTGTGTGCAATCTCTGACGCACTAGAGACTATGATTTGAGAGTGACTACATCGCGTGTCATCCAAAGGGTGCCACACTAAACAGCCAGACTACTGGAAAGAAGCTCTCCAACAACCCTTTCTCAAATAGCTTAAGGCTCGTAACGTACGACATCGATTAACCTTATTACTGTATTTTTGAGTTGTTTTGAGATAAGAAGAGAAAGAAGCTCTAAAAAACCTAGGGTTGAAAAGGGAATAAAAACTAACCTAATGTTGTCATGCATGGATAAGAATCCTAATGTCTGTCATAATTCCCTCCTGCACAGAGGAAATCAGAGATCCTAGGGGATAAACAGAAAAGAAAGCAAGCAAATACGGTAAAAATGCATGCAATGCAGCAATACAAGCGAGGCAAGGGAGTCCCACTCAACCTCGAACCTGGGAAAACAATAGGCAAAGTGAATCAACATTCACTTCAAACCTAGGGGGCAAGCTACACAAGCCAACAAACAATACAGAAAACAAAATCCAAAGCAGAGGAGGTAGCTCAAGCAACAGCACCAAACTCCTACAGCCCACAGCACCAGCAGCAGCTCTGATAGCAACAGCTTTCATCTTCATGAACAGCTCCTTCAAGCTCCATTGAACTTTCAATCTTCAACAAGAACCAAGCCTCAACAAGCTTCCAACTTCAACCAGTAGACAGCTTCAACCCTAGCTCCTGACTCCATCTTCAACAAGCAGCAAAACCCTAGCTCCAACAAGCAACCAGCTTCAACAAGCACAAACTCTAGCTTCAAAAAGCACAAAACTTTCTCTTTACCAAGCTTCAACAAGCACCTCCAAGGGAGAATCAAATCAACAAGATCAAGTTGAAATGTTAAGAAACTCAATGACAACCAAGGGGAGTCACTGAGAACTCAACATTATGAGAGACAGGCATCCTCAAAGTTTTACTCTTAAAGCATGCCATTCATCCCTCCAAGGGAGAGATGTGGCTTCTTTAAGAGTACTTTATGTCATTGGATTGAATGGAAATGAACAATATACTCTATGTTTTAAGAAACAAGCAAAACTAATCTAATGCTCTTCCTGAAACCCTAGTTTTCCTAAGCTCCTGACCAAACACTCCAACAAATTAGAAATCTTCAACTCCAAGCTTCTCTAAGCTCTCCAAAGCACCTTCAATTGGTCTTCAAGATCATCCAAGCACAAGAGCATCACCACCCTAATCTAAGGGGAACTATTGAATTACTCTAGCCAAATTAGTTCATCAGAAACACCTAGAAGTTAGTCCTAAAACTAATTGTAATAAAAATACCAAAAGTGATTGTAAAATCCTACAAAACTTACTAAGGGTTCCTAAACCTCTTATGATTATCTCCATACAAAAACCAGCGGGTTAATCAATCATTTGGACCTAAAACTATGCCCTAAACCTAAGGGTACTACCCTAAAACCCTAATTCTAAACCACCTAATGTTTATTACTCAAACTAGCCTAAACTTCTCTCACAAAAATATGATAAAATTACTAGGGGTACATGCCTGTATAAGCTACCTAGACCAAAAAGAATCAACTCAAAATCATACACCAATCATTAAACATAAAATCAGCAAAATGACATACTAAACATATCAAAATAAAAGCAATTAAAAAAAATACAAAAATGAAAATAAAATATAAAATGCATGAATTAAATAAATTTTAATCCTATTAAATTCTACACATTCTAAGAAGTTAGGGAAAAAATCTAGCTTAAAAAGATTAATTTTTCTATTTATTATGGATTTATTTCTAAACTATATGAAAATGTAAAATAAAAGAAAGTATGATGGAAAATAATAAAAGCGCGTGTCAGATAGCAATTTACTTCAGTTATAATCCAGACCTGGGCCCAGACTGGGGGTGCGTATATCAAACTTGCCTAAGCCCAAACCAATATTAAAACCACTCAGAAAATAAAAGGGAAATTGGAAAAAGGGCGTGATGAATAGCAACATATTCCAGTTCAAATTTCAGTTGGGCCTAAACTGGGGGTGTGGTTAGCAAGATTTCCCTTAAGCCCACCCAAACTGAATAAATGAAACGCATAGTTTTGACAAACTCAAGCTCTCTTCAGATTTTGAAACGCGATCATGGCCGTTAGATGGGGTTCTCAGTCAAGGTCAAAGGAGGGAGAAGCTCAGACGGTGGCCTGAGCTTTGTGCCACCGTCTTCTCCAGCGAAGACATCCCAAAACCTCATCAATCAAGCCAACTAAATACCCTATCCCACCTGAAATTTCATCCTGATCATGAATATGACCTCCAGTTCCATTGATTCTCACCCTAACTCAAAACCCGATAAAAGTTGCAGAAAAATCACCAAATCTTGATCAACTCAATTCTTGCAATTAAAGATCCTAAACTCATCTACATGTTTCAGTCATCAATTCTAACCATCTGAATGCCATTGAAACCTCAAGAATCTCAAGATATATGCTTCAATAGAAAATGAATCATACTTAATTTGGTCTCTAATTGTTCCCAAACCGATCCAGAAACGATCCTTATGTATCCTAGGCCCTAACCACATGCAAGATTCTACTCAATTCTCCCTAGATCAATGTAGAATTTGGAAGTTACTAACCTGATGAAAACTCACTAACAGAAGCACTTGGAGCACGATTCCACCTCTAAATCTTTCCAGAAATGTTCAATGAAGCAAGATGAAGCTTTCTCAATCTTCAATTTGGCTTAATTGTGCTTGCAAATCCAAAACCGATTCTGAGTTGGAGCTCTTGAAACTCAACCTTCTCTAACAGCTTCTAGCACGAATTTATCACCAAACTGAGTCTGAACTCACTCCAATCAATATATAGAAAGATTCCATGGGCTTTTTGATCCTCTTTGAGGCCCAAATCATTGTATCCAAAATCTGATCTTTGACATTGAAGCTCAAGGTGACAGTTGCAAATTCTGGCTTATTCCTTGTTCCAGAAGGTTCCGTTCAGTTGCAAATTGACTTTGGAATGTGTTTGCATCAAAAGCACAACCTGAATTGCATTGGTTGTTGATTTGGATTAGTGACTTGCATTTGAAGAAATCATTTTAAAAGGAAAGCCATGGAATCAAGCCTCACTTCAAAAAATGTAATATTGCCAATGTCTTTGAAATGCATTTCCTGATCAATTTGGTATATCACATGGACTTGTTTGGACCCCAATCAAGAAATTCCCTTTTTTTGACCTTTTAATACTTTTAATTTCTTCCTTTTCAAAATTTCTCAAACCAATCTTCTCCTATGAGCCAATTCAAAACCTCTTTGATGCATGGTCAAGGTTAAAACCCTATTTTGAGCAACTTTCTAGTTGAACAATTTTCCATTTGAGGCCTCTAAGTTGGAGATTTTGACCCATGCTTGAGAATGACCTATAATCACCAATACCCAAAATACCCCTGGATTGCAAAGACCATAACATGAGTTCTACAAACCCTCTTGAGGACTTCTAGTACTCTATGGAAAGCTAAGATCAAGATATACAACTATTATGTTGTCCAAGAATAAATTTGAAAACTCCATGGAGGGTAAAGGTTGCTTGGAAGTCAAGTGACTTTCACAGATAAATTCCAATGTCCTCTGATGACCTGTAACTTGTAAGGGCCATAACTTGAGTTCTATAAATCCCCTTGAGGACTTCTAGTACTCAAATTAAAGGTATTGAGATGATATACAAGTTTAATGTTGGCCAAGAATCCATTTGAAACTTGTATTCTGACTTATGTGGCTTTGAAGTTGGGCACTAAACAAGGGATTTTACACTGAAACCCTAATTTAGCAACTTCCCACATTCTTGATCTTTCTTTGCTTAATCTTGGCACAACACCACACATGTATCAACATACCAATCCATGAATCCCATGACCTCAAGGTAGGCTTTAATGTTCTCCAGTTTTCACAATTGATCTAGGGTTAACCCAGATGAAACCCTAGTTGACTGCACCTCAACTGTGGCCCTCATACTTGAATCAATGACTTGTCTCAGCTTCAATAGGGCACTCTAGGAATTCCATGAGATCCATACACACCTCAAATTCACATTCCAATGTTTCATATTCCACTGATGTTTCTCAATATTCCTCAAGATAGGAGCAAAACCCACAAATAGGCACTCAAGCTTCTCAAGACTTCAAATCACTTCTTGATGGCTTGGATGACTTCTCATCTTGGATAACACCTCTTGCTAGGTTCTTCTCTTCATAGACACCCTTGATCCCTTATTGGATGCATACTATGCTATGATATGCAAATGATTGGACTATGTACATGATGTAACTATGCAAATTAAATGCAATGAAACACAAATCAGGCAAGAAAAGGTTGAGCAAATTTTGGGGTGCAACAACTGCCCCTATTCAAACGGCTTGGACCCGAATGGGTGAAGAGCGAACGGCCTTCAGAAAATCGAGGTACGAGACGGTTGAATACCAAGGAAACCCGGAAATTTGCCAACCGCAGAAATAAACTGCACTGCTTGGGGAACGACATCCACCAACTGAATCTGGTTGTTACGGCAACAACTGATCCAACGTCTGATAATAATTTTGATTTCAACTTCCACCACCTATGTAACACCACAGGTACTGAACAACTTTTGCAAAACACCTCCGTCCACAACTGGACTAACCTTGTCAACACAAGAAGAGAAACGAATTCGTCAACACGAATAGAGATTTTGTCGTCACAGGAGTAACCTTGTCCACATCTGGACCCAAATTTCGTCAAATCACGAATAAATACAAATCTGTCCACGTCAGGACTCACATTTTGTCAACCCGAAGAAATCTTAACAACACAGGAATAGAACTTTGTCCACGTCAAGACGCTACATTCCGTCAACACGGAGCAATCCTATCAACAAGAGCAAAACTTTGTCCACGTTAGGACGCACACTTCGTCAACACGAAGAAATCCCATCATAAACTTGTCCACGTTAGGACTCAAATTCTGTCAACCCGAAGAAATCCTATCGTCATGGGAATAAAACTTGTCCTCATCAGGACTCCATATTCCGTCAACACGGAGAGATCCTATCATCATAGGAACAAAACTTGTCCTCATCAGGACTCCATATTCCGTCAACACGGAGAGATCCTATCATCATAGGAATAAAACTTGTCCTCATCAGGACTCCATATTTCGTCAACACGGAGAGATCCTATCATCATAGGAATAAAACTTGTCCTCATCAGGACTCCATATTCTGTCAACACGGAGAGATCCTATCATCATAGGAATTAAACTTATCCTCATCAGGACTTCATATTCCGTCAACATGGAGAAATCCCGGCGACTTCGCCGGGGATGAGTTGTCCGCACCTCGTCAACACGAGGAAATGCTATCAACATAGGAATGAATTGTCCATGTCAGGAATAAATCGTCCACATTAGGAATAAACTTTCCACGTTAGGAATAAACTGTCCACGTTAGGAATAAACATGCCATCAACACGGGGAAATCAACCCGTCACCATGAAGATAAACAAATTTGTCCATGTCAGGACTCACATCTCGTCAACACGAAGAACGGTAAACTTGTCCACGTCAGGACTCGCATCTCGCCAATACGAAGAAAGATATCTGCTGGGGATAAATGGTCCACGTCAGGACACCATTTCTTCAACACGAAGAGTAATTTGTCCACGTCAGGACTTCACATTCCGTCAACACGGAGAAAATCAGATATGTCCACGTTAGGACTAGCACATCTCGTCAACACGAGGAAATAAATTTGTCCACGTTAGGACGCACTTCACCAACACGAAGACATCCCGTCAATACAGGAATAAATTGTCCACGTCAGGACTCATATCTCGTCAACACGAGGAAATCCTATCAACATAGGAATAAATTTTGGCGACTTCCGGGGAAATACTTCCGTCAACCAGTAGGAAAATACCTCTGTTTGTTCATACGGGAAGGTACTCTGAATACAGTTTCCCTGCCTATCTCTGCAGTAGCTAACTCCATTGGTCCCGACCCACAAACCTTTTAGCGCTGACGTGACAACGACTTTGAGGAGGACTCTACTGGGGATACTTGGAAACCAAACTGCCGGACGCCTGTTCCGATAACCGGCGGCAGCTTCTGAAATTTTGATTCATGAAACCCTCTGACGCTGACGTAACAACAAATTTCAAGAAAATAATCCGCTGGCCGGATAAGAGAAACTTCAACAAGCAACTCTGGCGGGGAAAACAAGAGAAATTCAAACAAATAACCCCGCTCGAGGACAAAGAGAAACTTAACCAAGTAACTCTGTGGGGAAAATAGCAAGATGAACTGTATCATCACATGTCTCACGGCGAGACCTCGAATACCTGGTAATAGATCTGAGCTAGAACTCCACACTCCTGTTGAGCAAATACACCTGAAAGCAAAAGGTTAACCAACCTGACTTATGTTTCAAAATGTGTATGTTTGAAAATGGCGTAATGCTCCATGCAACATGGAAATGCTACGCGTTTGGGTGGATGCGATATATGCAAATGCAAATGCAGGTTCAAGCTGCCGGGACCACTCTAATAGTGTTGTCTCAACAACATGAATGCTGAGGGTAAAACCAACTCCGCTGGGGAGGACAAGTATCACAAAATATTCTGGCGAAATAAACGCCAGAAATACAACCAACTCTGCCGGGGAGAGATTAAACATCAATTTCCGCTGGGAGGAAAGGACAAACACTCTGCTGGTGAACCAACTTAGCTGAGAAAAAAAACGACACTTATGGGAAAAGCACACTGTCTGGGCATAATTTACAAATTCGGAGCCTCGGACTCTGCTAAGGATCAACATCCTATCAATGGCAACACGACCTGTGGGAAGCAAGAAAACCATCCTTCGCGGATATAAACCTTTCAAACCAACAACTCGGTTAGCTATTGCGGGAATCTCCCGTGCTGGAGATTGAACGTGCACATCTTCGATTTGCTGAGGAGCGCCACCTCTGCAGGGGACATTGATTTTGACTTGCTGGGATTAATCCTATGGACGGATTTTCATGAGGACACTCTCCTGGGGAAAATAATTCCCTCCTTCGAGAAGGGATGACCGCCATTCCAACTCTCTGGGGATAAGCTGCGACTAGCTGAGGAATGACATCAACTGGAGTCAGGTCTTACGTCAAGCGACCTTGGCTGGGGAATACAATTCCTGACCGTTTGCTCCAAAGGTAAGAACCCTGCAAAACACAAACGAGACAAAACAGGCCTATACAACAGAATCTATCCAGGTTAGCATCTGTGACATTACTTCAGTCAATTCGAAGTTTTAGCAATTAGTGGCAAGGGCCATCAAGATTATGCAAGTGCAAGTTTATCAAAAACATTGGCGTCTTTCACAAACAAAACAGTAAAGAACAAGCATCAAGTACTGAATAACATGTTTTATTGATAATGGGCCTCTGAATAGGCAAAGTTTTGTACACTGGTTGCAACTCCTGAAAAGAGGAAGTTACGCACAAACATACATACATATATGCACAAGAAGCATAAATAAAATACAAAACAAATATTTGTATACATGTCGGCAACGTGATGCAGATGAACACCATGAGCTGATCCTCCTATGACTCGCCTGACTCTGTGCTTTCCCGGTACTCGATCTTCGGAAGAGATTGTTTTTGGATAGACGGCCCCCAGGTACTCCCCAAACCACTAAGCAATACCGTAACAAATCCGGACCGCAGTCATTTGCTTTTTCAATCCCTAACTTTTGCGTGAACCGCCCTTTACGAGTTTTCAATTCACCGGGATACCCTTTTTTGCCGAAGTCGCCCTTTTCAGGTTTTCGACTTCGCGGGTGTACATCTTTTCAATTTTATCCCTAACTTTTGCCCGAACCTTTTATTCATTTTTTTATGGTTCGTCGGGATGCCCCATTTTTGCCTGGACTCTCTTTTTACTGTCCAGCGGGTCACTTTCAAGCAAAGTATTTTTTAACTGCGTCCGAATTCACAGGAGACGTAAAGTCTTCACCATCCATGGTGGACAGTAACAAGGCTCCTCCAGAGAAGACTTTTCTGACAACGTAGGGACCTTCGTAATTGGGGGTCCACTTGCCCCTGTGATCTGTTTGTGGTGGGAGAATCTTTTTCAAAACAAGATCGCCCGTCTGAAAGCTTCGAGGGCACACCTTCTTGTCGTAAGCTTTCTTCATCCGACTCTGGTATAACCGACCATATGCTAGAGAAGTCAGTCTCTTCTCATCCATTAAGCTGAGCTGATTCAGTCTATCTTTAACCCATTCTGCCTCGTCGAGTTGGACATCACATAAAACCCTCAGGGAAGGAATCTCGACTTCCAACGGTAGCACCGCCTCCATCCCGTATACCAATGAGAAAGGGGTTGCCCCGATTGATGTGCGTACCGTCGTACGATAACCGTGCAGAGCGAAAGGTAACATCTCGTGCCAGTCCTTATACGTCACAACCATCTTCTGAACAATCTTCTTTATGTTCTTATTGGCCGCTTCGGCAGCGCCATTCATCTTGGGCTGGTAAGGAGAAGAGTTGTGATGCTCAATCTTGAAATTCTGACACAGCTCTTTCATCATCTTGTTATTCAAATTCGAACCGTTGTCGGTGATAATCCACTCAGGGATTCCATATCTGCAGATAATATCTCGTTTTGTAAATCTGGCTACCACTTGTTTGGTCACATTGGCATATGATGCTGCTTCCACCCATTTAGTGAAGTAGTCGATTGCCACCAAAATGAACCGGTGTCCGTTGGATGCCGTAGGCTCAATCTTGCCAATCATATCAATCCCCCACATCGAGAAAGGCCACGATGATGACATCACATTCAGAGGACTTGGAGGCACATGGATTTTGTCCGCATAAATCTGGCATTTATGACACCTCTTTGCAAACTTGAAACAGTCTGTTTCCATAGTCAGCCAATAGTAACCTGCCCGCAGCAACTTTCTTGTCATAGCATGCCCCCAGCATGTGTGCCAAATGTACCCTCATGTATCTCTTCCATGAGCAACTTCGCCTCTTTCTCATCTACACAGCGTAGCAACACCAAGTCGTGGTTTCTTTTGTACAGAACACCGTCCGGATTCAGATAGAAATTGCCAGCCAATCTCCTGAGAGTCTTTTGATCTCGACTGGATGCCCCAACCGGATACTCCTTGTTCTTCAGGAAATTTTGGATGTCAAAGTACCAGGGTTTACCATCGGGAGCCTCGTCAATGGCAAATATGAAGGCAGGCCTATCGAGCCGAGAGATAACAATCCGGGGAGCCTCGTTCCAGAAGTTAACTTTATACATTGAAGACAATGTCGCCAGGGCGTCAGCCATTTGATTTTCTGCTCGTGGCACGTGATGCAATTCCACCTTGTCAAAGAAAGGCAACAATCTCCTTGCATAATTCATATAGGGTATCAAATTGGGCTGACGTGTCTCCCATTCTCCTTTAATCTGATTCACCACTAGAGCTGAGTCTCCATATACATCCAGGTTCTTGATTCGCAAATTAATGGCTTCTTCCAGACCCATGATGCAAGCCTCATATTCCGCCTCATTATTGGTAACGGGAAAAGTCAATCGGGCAGTGAAGGGGATGTGCGACCCCTGAGGAGTAGTGATAATTGCCGCTATTCCGCTACCATAGGAATTTACAGCTCCGTCAAATATCAACTGCCATTTAGAACCCAACTCTGGTCATTCGTCCGACAACGGTTCTTCACAATCTTTCATCTTCAGGTACATGATATCCTCGTCAGGAAAATCAAACCTCATCGATTGGTAGTCCTCAACAGGTTGCTCCGCAAGGTACTCTGACAGAACGCTACCTTTAATAGCCTTTTGCGAGACATATTGGATATCGTATTCTGTTAACACCATCTGCCATCGGGCAATTCTTCCGGAGAGTGCTTGCTTTTCAAACACATATTTGATTGGATCCATCTTTGAAATTAGCAGTGTTGTATGATTCAGCATGTATTGCCTCAAACGTTTGACGACCCAGGCTAGTGCGCAACACGTCTTCTCGAGCATTGAGTATCTGGACTCACAGTCGGTAAACTTCTTACTCAAATAGTAGATCGCATGCTCTTTACGTCCGGTCTCGTCGTGTTAACCGAGAATACAACCCATACTTTCCTCAAGAACCGTCAAATACATAATCAAGGGTCTCTCGACCACTGGGGGTATCAAAACGGGAGGTTCCTGCAGGTATTCTTTTATCTTGTCGAACGCCTTTTGACAATTTTCATTCCAGGTCAACACCTGATCCTTTTTCAACAACTTGAATAACGGCTCGCATGTCGCAGTTAGGTGAGATATGAACCGAGCAATGTAGTTCAACCTCCCTAAAAACCCACGCACTTCTTTTTCTGTTTTAGGCGTCGACATTTCTTGTATAGCTTTTATCTTTGCAGGATCAACCTCTATTCCCTTTTCGCTCACAATAAACCCCAGCAGTTTACCCGATCTCACCCCGAAGGTGCACTTGTTAGGGTTCAGTCTCAACCTGAACTTCCTAAGTCTTTTGAACAGTTTCAGCAGATTAACCAAATGCTCGTCCTCCGTCTGGGATTTGGCAATCATATCATCAACATAAACCTCGATCTCTTTATGCATCATGTCATGAAAGAGAGTCGTCATAGCGCGTTAATATGTTGCCCCAGCGTTCTTCAGTCCGAAGGGCATCACTTTGTAGCAAAATGTTCCCCAGGGAGTAATGAAGGTAGTCTTCTCCATGTCTTCTGGTGCCATTTTGATCTGATTATAGCCTGAGAAGCTGTCCATGAAGGAGAATACGGAGAACTGAGCAGTGTTATCAACCAGCACATCAATGTGAGGAAGTGGAAAGTCGTCTTTCGGGCTCGCCCTATTCAGATCACGGTAGTCCACACACATTCGCACTTTACCGCCTTTCTTCGGCACTGGTACTATATTAGCGACCCATGACGGATAAGTTGTAACGGCTAGGAAACCAACATCCCTGTTTTTGAACTTCCTCCTTGATTTTTCACAGCCATGTCTGGTCTGGTTCTTCTGAGTTTCTGCTTAATAGGCGGACATTCCTCTCGCAACGGCAGACGGTGCACAACCATGTTCGTATCCAACCCGGGCATATCCTTGTACGACCAAGCAAATATATCACTATACTCTCGCAATATCTCAATCAGCCTTTGCTTGATGTCGCTCTACAGCGCAGCCCCTATACAGATATTTCTCACAACTTCTTCCGACCCCAAATTGATAATCTCAATTTCCTCCTGATGAGGCAGAATGATTCTCTCTTCCTGTTTCAACAAACGAGTCAGCTCCTCTGGCAAGCCGCTATCCTCAACAATCTCTTCCTCTGCTTGGAATACCGGGGTGCTCGAAGTCGAAACGAGTCATAGGCGGTTCGTAGGAGATGTCATCTGAAATATTAGTCCTGTAAAGGAAATGGTTAAACCCTTTAACACGCAAATAAAGAAAATAACCATGTTGCCATTTATTGTTAAAGTGAAAACAAGAAAAACAGGGATCACAATATTTGAAAAACGCCTTTATTTCATGATTAAACAGTGCAATACACATAATCAAGTAGCCCTAATGTAAAATCACTATGCCCCGGGTAGGACATAGGATTATTCAACAATTGACAAAACAAATCATTACTGTTTAAGAGTCACTGGGACAGTTTCCCGGATGGACCAGTTGCAGAGACTTTGTCCTGGCACGCTTGGCTTGATCCACGCGTCCATATCGCAGTCGCTATCTCCGTCTTCAGCATCGGAAACAGCATTGATTGTCTCAAAACACACCCCGCTTGGCATAATCGTGACCGGTCCCTTGAACCTGGGTGCTCCTGAAGATGATGCTGACGACGTCGGTCGATACCCTAGCCCAAACTTTCATTCTTCACGGAATCTCCAGAATCTGCCCCCATCCTTTAGTCTCACCCGTCTGCACTAAAGCCTGAGCCTCTCTGTAGGATGACAATGCTACATCTGATATTTTGCTGGAACCCTGAGCTTTGTCTTTAATCCGCAACCCTTCGAAGGCTTGACAAGGTGTCTCGTGTATTTCTCCGTCGACCTCAACATATCTGAACGATGACAGGTGACTGACCAAAATATCCTCCTCCCCGCAAACGGTAACAACACTATCACCCACCATATACTTCAACTTCTGATGTAATGTGGACGTTACGGCCCCTGCAGCATGGATCCATGGGCGCCCAAGAAGGCAGCTATAAGCTGGGTGGATATCCATGATGTAGAATTCGGTATCAAAAATTTCTGGCCCCACCTAAAGCGGTAATGTTATTGACCCAAACACTAATCTTTTCGTCCCGTCAAACGCCCTCACAACCAAATCGCTGGGCGTGCAAATAATCCCCCGTATGTCCAATTTCATCATGGCTTTCTTTGGCAATACATTCAACGACGATCCAGTATCCACCAATACATGCGACATTACGGTGCCCCGACATTCCACCGATATATGCAAGGCCATGTTGTGCTCTCGACCCCTGGGTGTTAGGTCAAAATCCGTGAAACCCAGGCTATGTCCAGCATTGACATGCGCCATTACCCACTCTAACTGATTTACAGAAACTTCTTGGGGCACAAATGACATATCCAGAATCTTCAGCAGGGCGTTCCGGTGGGCCTCGGAACATAACAACAACGACAAGATAGAAATCTTCGATGGAGTCTGCTGTAGGTGTTCAACAATTTTGTAGTCGCTTTTCCGAATTAGTCTCATGAACTCCTCTACGTCCTTGAGTGACGTATCCTTTTCTTTCGACTGAGTGGGTATGTTTTCATTTACTTTGGCTTTGCCTTTGGCCAACCTCTCTGCTTCTATTTCAGGTGAGGTAAAAATCCTTCCGCTACGGGTCATGCCCCCCGTTCCAACGACATTATCAACAGCCCCAGCTGGCTGGCTATTCATCACAATCTTTTCACCGTTGCAATATGCTTCTAATCCATATGTCCACGGGACAACTTTCGTACTCTCGAAGGGAACAAGCCCTGCTTTGGTAATCGTAATAGTTGGCCGCTGGATGGGCGCCGTTATCGTTATAGTCTTCCTCGGGATCGTCACTGTTGCAATATCATTTTGCTTATCACATAATGCCTCCACAGGCTTCTCAACCGCAGTTTGATCAAATTGCAAGGTCCCTTCGTCGATCATGGCCTGAATGCCCTGCTTCAAATCAGTACAACCCTCAGGCTTGGTCCAACACTCTAAACAGTATTCATCACAACCCGGGAATACTCCCCCTCTGAGCAACCTACTTTTCACCTCACTCAATGGCGTCTTCAGTTCGTTAACATCCCTCACCAAGTTCAAATTTTCTTCTGTTAAGATAGCATTTGCCCATGATTAGGCATAGCCTGTTGTACGATATTAGGCCCAGCTTGGCCAAAGTTGATGGCTTTACTGTCCAACAAGTCTTGAACTTTATGCTTGAAAGCATGACAGGATTCTACATCATGTCCGGGCGCCCCGGAATGGAATTCGCAATGCTTACTAGCGTCATACCCATAAGGAAGTGTCGGTCCCGTAGCGGCTCCAATGTTCTTTTATCAACCAAATTCAAACCCAGCAATGTCTGAAGAAGCTCTGCATATGTCGACGGAGGCTTATCGAATACTCTCTTCGGCTTTGCATTCTGAAACCTTCTCTGACCCTGATTCTGCCTTTGCTGCTGCTGTGGTTGTTGCTGCTGCTGTTGTTGTTGAGGAATTGGAATAGTAACACTGCTTTTTGTTGAGGTTGAGTGTACTGATTTCTGCCTCTGCCCCGACCTCTGCCACCAAATACAGCGCTTGTATCACCCTGTCGTCTTCCGCCGAACGCTTTTCTCGCACCCCCAAGTGAAGTAGATTCGCCTGCCTGAATCTTTCCAATTTTAATTCCATTTTCGATCCTTTCCCCATAAGGATCATATCGGAGAAGCTGCCCATCGAAACATTGAGTAACTTCTTATAGTACATCCTTGTAAATGTCCCCACAAACATGTCATTCATCTCCCTTTCAACCAAAGGAGGGTGCACCCGAGATGCCATATCGCGCCACCGCTGCACGTACTCTTTGAAGCTTTCACCACTTTTCTGCGACAGACTCTGCAACTGAACTCTGTTTGGCGCCAAATCGCTGTTATATTTGTAATGCATAACGAAAGCATCAGCCAACTGCTTCCAGCTCCTAATCTGGGTGGGCTCCAGTCCCATGTACCATTCCAATGATGGTCCCGATAAGCTGTCTTGAAAGAAATGCATGAGCATCCTTTCATCATTGGAATACGCAGACATCCTTCTATAATAAGAACGTACATGGACCTTTGGGCAGGTATCCCCTTTGTATTTGTCGAATGTTGGAGCCTTGAATTTTAATGGCACCCTTAGCCCTGGTACCAACCCCATAGTAGTCATATCTAACCCAGCGAAGTTCTGATCAACCACACCTTTCATCTGCTCTTCTAGCATTCTGATCCTCTGAACAGGGTCAATAGGGCCTTCAGGTCCCATACCTCTTCTTGAAAAAGCGTCATCCTGTTGATCAACATTCCAGTCATTGCCATACCCATCGTAACCCATGTTACGGTCAAATCCTTGCTGATTGAACACAGGACCCTGTCCTCGGTTGTCGAACCCTTGATTGACCCCAGCAAGTCCAAAACCATTGTTGAAGGGAAATGCTCCAGCGCCGTTCACATTACCGAATCCACCATTACCGTAGCCATACCCCTGATTGTTGCCGTAACCGTCATTACCAAAGCCTTAATTGTTGAACCCGAAGTTCCCGTCCTGATTGACATTGCCATACCCATTGTTTCCAACTCCAACATTGTCAATGAATCCTTGATCGGAATCCACATGTTAACAACATGCCCATCACCACCATTTCCAGTATTGCCATTACCAGCGCCCGCACCTGCACCAGTACCAGTGTTTCCGTTGTCATTCACAACAGGTGGAGTAACGACTGCCCGATATCTCATCCTCCCGGCGAGGAGTTTCAACAGAAATGTGGTCAGTATTGCCATTTCCGTTTACCAGCGTCAGTAGCGGCTGCACCAAAGTCTGGAGATTCTCCTGGCCCTTGGCCATGCTCTCCATAGCTTGCATGAACAGAGTCAACTTCACGCGGATTTCCTGCATCTCGACCTGAACTTGATACATTATCTTCTTGTAGTTGTTTCTGGTTGAGTAGCGGTGGACTCTTTGGTCGTCAATCCTGAAAAACCTGTAAGATGCAGGAAATAAGATACAAATTCAACAAGTAACTGGCAATGCAAAATGCATATGCCGATGCAATATGTGTCTGTGCGTTAGGGGAGATCAACCCTGATTCTAGTGCCAAAGTGCCAGTGCAGTGACAGTGATAAGAAGCTTGGATCCATTCACGGGGAAAAAATCTCATATATTGCTGCAAAGAGCCCAATCAAGGCAGAAATACAATATTACTGAGTGTACAATAACAAGAAGGCATGACCTCAACCAACAATCCTGGTGATGGCCAGCACAATGCAAAAAAAGCATATACAACAGTGCATAAGGTAATCAAGTGCGACCATATGCCCGATACTCCTCTAACAATCTCTTAGTCTTGGGATGATCCGGCTGAGAAAGCAACCCTTCAACGAGCGAGTCTCTTTGTCTGATAACACGCTGGAGATCCCCAATGGATTCCTCCCAAGCACCCTCTCCAAAGTACTCCTCTAGTTTCTGCTTCTGGGGATGCAGACTCTTTTTTTACGCTTTACAACTTTGTTCAACGAGTTCTGAATGACGTATCTCTGCATAACCTCTTCTTCAAACTTTTTCTGGCTAGCTTTCAACTGATCTTCCAGTTCAGAGATCTGCTGCTTCAGTTTGTCTTCTCTTCCTTTATTACTACTCAGTGTAGCATTCCAGGTTTTGTTGAAGGTGAAGATCTCCCGGTAGGCTATATCAAGTGCTTTCTTCTTAGACTCCAGCATGTCATGAGAGCTCTTGAAATTTATCCCCAAACGTTCTTGCTTCTTCCGTTGTTCAGTCAGTTCTGTACCTAACTGGTTCACCAGCTTTGTTTGCTGCTCGAAGGAATATACGGCTTCATTCCTTTCGCTCCTGAGTTGCACTAGCTCTTCTTCCAACTTCTCGTTTTGCTTTCATCAACTCTTCTTTCTCCTTCACAACCTGCTCATATCTCTCAATAGACACAACGGTTGGCTCCTCAATCACGGGGGGAAGTAGGAGGTAATACTGCAGGAAACGGTATCAGCGCCTGCTTTGCCCTATCTTGGATCCAGACTTGGGTATGGAGGATAGGCTTGACAATCATTCTTACCCAACAACGGCTTCCCTTTCTTGCAGATGTTATTCCAAGCATGCTGAAGCTTGGATAACAATTCTCCATTCAGATCACCTGTGAAGTACAAAGATTCCTGCACTTCCTCCTCTTTTGGCGGGCTTTTCAAAGCATAACCGAATTGCCTGATCAACAATGACAGATTGTAGTTAATGCACTCTTTCCTCCCAATCAGAAGAACATTAGGATATCCTGTGCAGCTGTAGATAATCTCAGACCCCAGTAAATCCCTATCAAACCAGACAACATCTTCTAAAGAAAGCCCCATCAGACGCTCAGACCATTCTGCCGTAGCTGCAGACTCAGCAAAGATACCCTTCTTGGGCAGGTGACTATCAAACCACATATACAACAAAGGCGCACAACAAGAGACGTTCTTTGCCCCTCCTGTTCTCGTTCTTATAATGCAGAGAATGATAGAAGTCCCTGATCAGCGTAGGCACAGGATTGCCTGAAGCAAATATATGGAATGCATCCAAATCAATAAAGTCAGGCATATTAGGGAACAGTACAATGCCATAGATACACAAAGAAAGGATATCATTAAACACAATCCAACAGCCACTCTTGGCATACTCTTGTGCTTTCCCCACCAAGAACTTGAGAGAAAAACCATAAATTCCATTCCACGAGATTAACAGCAATTCTGAGGAGTCTAAATGCAAAGCAACAGCCAAGTCCTCCAGCTTGGGCTCAACACCCATATGAATGAAGGGGTACCCTGTTCTGAATGGTCAGCTCCAAAATCTCAGCATATTCTTCCATGGTCGGAGCCAGAATGAAGTCAGGGAAAGTAAAACACCTCAGCGGGGGACCATAAAACTGCATAAGCGCGTACAATCCGTTCAGCTCATACGTGGATGGTTTGCAAACCAACCTAAGTAGTTTCCCATAACTCTTCCTGAAGCTTCTCTTCACATCATCATCAGCTAAAGACATCAACCCAAGCAAACAAGAAACATCTGAGTAGGCAACTTGTATGCCACAGTCTTCTTCAATGTATCCATGATAGCAAACAGAAATCCGGGGCAACTAGAATCAAAAGTATGAAATGCACCTGCAGCACAAACACACGTTAATGATATGCAAAATGAGTATGCAACAATGTAGTATGCAAACATGCAACAGGGATCAAGTGATATATTGCTGGAGAGATCCATCCACAATATTTGTCTCAACAGACCCACAATACTGCTCAACCCTGGTCTCAACAGACCCATAACAATGCTCCACTTTGATCTCAACAGAACTATAACAAAGCTCCAACCTGGTCTCAACAGACCTATAACATTGTCCTGATGAAGAACCCCAAGTAACCACACATACTGATCCAATATTAAGAAAACTGGGTAGTCTGGAGGTCAAGTTTCCTGCATGTCCCAATCCCGCTCACAGGTAGGTGTCATATCAACTGACACAAGGTACGACATCCTATGCGGTCGTCGGGTGTCACAGACTTTCAAGACTGATGATACGATACCCAGAAGGTGTGGCATCATCATGTCCTGAGGAGGCCTCACTTAGCCAACTTCCAATTGATCGGTACCCAAAGTCGACAATCCAACTAACCAACAACCCCCTCAACCCAAAGGGTTGAAAAAGAAGTCAACCAGAAGAACCTCGTCTGAGCGTGGATTTTGCAGGACATTAGTACATGCAAAGCATGTACGTGCCCACTACTTTCCACAACTAATTCTAGGTGCACTCAAGCCCAGGTCCGGCTTATCTCTCAATCTGACCCCCTACCCAGCATAACAACAATAATATAACGCTGAAAGTAATACGGAAAAGTAAATCCATACAAAACCCACGACGGGAAAACAAGCGCTAGGATTGACTCGCGTAGGAACTGTTGGAGTCCCCAAGTAGAGTCGCCAGCTGTCGCTACTGCGAAAATCGGCGCCGGCTATGACAGAAGAATCGCCACCGTTGCGTTATTTATCCCAACGGAGGGAAAGGAAACGCTCAGAGTAAACCTAACGCAAAACGGGAAAGGAATGGTCGTCGCAACCAAATTCCTGGATTCAGGAGTCGATTACGCAAGGGGAAGGTATTAGCACCCCTCACGTCCGCCGTACTCGATGGGATTCACGCTTGTTTTCTAGTACGGATTGTTATTCTATCTACTCCTACAGGTCTGGTCTAAAAAGAAAAGAAAATGACTCAGCAAAGTATCGCACTTTATGCCTACGTATCCCCGTCTGGAACGAGAAATCAGAGTCAACGTAGTTCGCCTACCTACTGGAAAGGAGGGGAAGGTTGCTCGCTAGGATACGGCATCCTATGCCTACGTACTTTCATACAACATGAAAGATCAGAGCAAACGTAGTTCGGGCTACGGAAGACACAAGCTTGTCTGACTGTTTTTTATTACCTTATGAAAGCGTTTTTCTTGATTAAGAGTCCAAGCGGACAAAAATGACACTTTGATGTTTGTTTTGAATCTTTTACGAAAGAAGTGTTTTTTAGTTTGTGTGCAATCTCTGACGCACTAGAGACTATGATTTAAGAGTGACTACGTCGTGTGTCACCCAAAGGGTGCCACACTAAGCAGCCAGACTACTGGAAAGAAGCTCTCCAGCAACCCTTTCTCAAATAGCTTAAGGCTCGTAACGTACGACATCGATTAACCTTATTACTGTATTTTTGAGTTGTTTTGAGATAAGAAGATAAAGAAGCTCTAAAAAACCTAGGGTTGAAAAGGGAATAAAAACTAACCTAATGTTGTCATGCATGGATAAGAATCCTAATGTCTGTCATAATTCCCTCCTGCACAGAGGAAATCAGAGATCCTAGGGGATAAACAGAAAAGAAAGCAAGCAAATACGGTAAAATGCATGCAATGCAGCAATACAAGCGAGGCAAGGGAGTCCCACTCAACCTCGAACCTGGGAAAACAACAGGCAAAGTGAATCAAAATTCACTTCAAACCTAGGGGGAAAGCTACACAAGCCAATAAACAATACAGAAAACAAAACCCAAAGCAGAGGAGGCAACTCAAGCAGCAGCACCAAACTCCTACAGCAGACAGCACCAGCAGCAGCTCTGACAGCAACAACTTTCATCTTCATGAACAGCTCCTTCAAGCTCCACTGAACTTTCAATCTTCAACAAGCACCAAGCCTCAACAAGCTTCCAACTTCAACCAGTAGACAGCTTCAACCCTAGCTCCTGACTCCATCTTCAACAAGCAGCAAAACCCTAGCTCCAACAAGCAACCAGCTTCAACAAGCACAAACTCTAGCTTCAACAAGAAAAAAACTTTCTCTTTACCAAGCTTCAACAAGCACCTCCAAGGGAGAATCAAATCAACAAGATCAAGTTGAAATGTTAAGAAACTCAATGACAACCAAGGGGAGTCAGTGAGAACTCAACATTATGAGAGACAGGCATCCTCAAAGTTCTACTCTTAAAGCATGCCATTCATCCCTCCAAGGGAGAGATGTGGCTTCTTTAATAGGACTTTATGTCATTGGATTGAATGGAGATGAACAACATACTTCATGTTTGAAGAAACAAGCAAAACTAATCTAATGCTCTTCCTGAAACCCTAGTTTTCCTAAGCTCCTGACCAAACACTCCAACAGATGAGAAATCTTCAACTCCAAGCTCCTCTAAGCTCTCCAAAGCACCTTCAATTGGTCTTCAAGATCATCCAATCACAAGAGCATCACCACCCTAATCTAAGGAAAACTATTGAATTAAACTAGCCAAATTAGTTCATCAGAAACACCTAGAAGTTAGTCCTAAACCTAATTCTAATAAAAATACCAAAAGTGATTTTAAAATCCTAAAAAAATTACTAAGGGTTCCTAAACCTCTTATGATTATCTCCATACAAAAACCAGGGGGTTAATCAATCATTTGGACCTAAAAATATGCCTTAAACCTAAGGGTACTACCCTAAAACCCAAATTCTAAACCACCTAATGTTTATTACTCAAACTAGCCTAAATTCTCTCAAAAAAATATGAGAAAATTACTAGGGGTACATGCATGTCTAAGCTACCTAGCCCAAAAAGAATCAACTCAAAATCATACACCAATCATTCACAATAAAATCAGCAAAATGACATAGCAAACATATCAAAATAAAAGCAATTAAAAAAATACAAAAATGCAAATAAAATATAAAATGCATGAATTAAAGAAATTTTAATCCTATTAAATTCTACACATTCTAAGGAGTTAGGGAAAAAGAATCTAGCTTAAAAAGATTAATTTTTCTATTTATTATGGATTTATTTCTAAACTATATGAAAATGTAAAATAAAAGAAAATATGATGGAAAATAATAAAAGCGCGTGTCAGATAGCAATTTACTTCAGTTATAATCCAGACCTGGGCCCAGACTAGGGGTGCGTATATCAAACCTTCCTAAGCCCAAACCAATATTAAAACCACCCAGAAAATAAAAGGGAAATTGGAAAAAGGGCGTGATGAATAGCAACATATTCCAGTTCAAATTTCAGTTGGGCCTAAACTTGGAGTGTGGTTAGCAAGATTTCCCTTAAGCCCACCCAAACTGAATAAATGAAACGCAGAGTTTTGACAAACTCAAGCTCTCTTCAGATTTTGAAACGCGATCATCGCCGTTAGATGGGGTTCTCAGTCAAGGTCAAAGCATCATCCAAGGGCCCTGGGTCATCGTCCCCAAATGTTTGAAAAAAAGGAGGGAAAAGCTCAGACGGTGGCCTGAGCTTTGTGCCACCGTCTTCTCCGGCGAAGACATCCCAAAACCTCAATAATCAAGCCAACTAAATACCCTATCCCACCTGAAATTTCATCCTGATCATGAATATGACCTTCATTTCTATTGATTCTCACCCTAACTCAAAACCCGATAGAAGTTGCAGAAAAATCACCAAATCTTGATCAACTCAATTCTTGCAATTAAAGATCCTAAACTCATATACATGTTTCAGTCATCAATTCTAACCATCTAAATGCCATTGAAACCTCAAGAATCTCAAGATATATGCTTCAACAGAAAATGCATCATACTTAATTTGGTCTATAATTGTTCCCAAACCGATCCAGAAATGATCCTTATGTATCCTAGGCCCTAACCACATGCAAGATTCTACTCAATTCTCCCTAGATCAATGTAGAATTTTGAAGTTACTAACCTGATGAAAACTCACTAACAGAAGCACTTGGAGCACGATTCCACCTCCAAATCTTTCCAGAAATGTTCAATGATGCAAGATGAAGCTTTCTCAATCTTCAATTTGGCTTGATTGTGCTTGCAAATCCAAAACCGATTCTGAGTTGGAGCTCTTGAAACTCAACCTTCTCTAACAGCTTCTAGCACGAATTGATCACCAAACTGAGTCTGAACTCACTCCAATCATTATATAGAAAGATTCCATGGGCTTTTTGATCCACTTTGAGGCCCAAATCATTGTATCCAAAATCTGATCTTTGCCATTGAAGCTCAAGGTGACATTTGTGAATTCTGGCTTGTTCCTTGTTTCAGAAGGTTCCATTCAGTTGCAATTGACTTTGGAATGTGTTTGGATCAAAAGCACAGCCTGAATTGCATTGGTTGTTGATTTGGATTAGTGACTTGCATTTGAAGAAATCATTTTAAAAGGCAAGCCATGGAATCAAGCCTCACTTCAAAAAATGTAATATTGCCAATGTCTTTGAAATGCATTTCCTGATCAATTTGGTATATCACATGGACTTGTTTGGACCCCAATCAAGAAATTCCCTTTTTATGACCTTTTAATACTTTTAATTTCTTCCTTTTCAAAATTTCTCAAACCAATCTTCTCATATGAGCCAATTCAAAACCTCTTTGGTGCATGGTCAAGGTTAGAAACCTATTTTGAGCAACTTTCTAGTTGAACAATTTTCCATTTGAGGCCTCTAAGTTGGAGATTTTGACCCATGCTTGAGAATGACCTATAATCACCAAAACCCAAAATACCCCTGGATTGCAAAGACCATAACTTGAGTTCTACAAACCCTCTTGAGGACTTCTAGTACTCTATGGAAATATAAGATCAAGATATACAACTCTTATGTTGGCCAAGAATCCATTTGAAAACTCCTTGGAGGGCAAAGGTTGCTTAGAAGTCAAGTGACTTTCACAGATAAATTTCAGTGTCCTCTGATGACCTGTAACTTGTAAGGACCATAACTTGAGTTCTATAAATCCCCTTGAGGACTTATAGTACTCAAAATAAAGGTATTGAGATGCTCTACAAGTTTCATGTTGGCCAAGAATCCATTTGAAACTTTTATTTTGACTTATGTGACTTTGAAGTTGGGCACTAAACAGGGGATTTTACACTAAAACCCTAATTTAGCAACTTCCCACATTCTTGATCTTTCTTTGCTTAATCTTGGCACAACACCACAAATGTATCAACATACCAATCCATGAATCCCATGACCACAATGTAGGCTTTGATGCTCTCCAGTTTGCACAATTGATCTAGGGTTAACCCAGATGAAACCCTAGTTGACTGCACCTCAACTGTGGCCCTCATACTTGAATCAATGACTTGTCTCAGCTTCAATAGGGCCCTCTAGGAATTCCATGAGATCCATATACACCTCAAATTCACATTCCAATGTTTCATATTCCACTGATGTTTCTCAATATTCCTCAAGATAGGAGCAAAACCCACATATAGGCACTCAAGCTTCTCAAGACTTCAAATCACTTCTTGATGGCTTGGATGACTTCTCATCTTGGATAACACCTCTTGCTAGGTTCTTCTCTTGATAGACACCCTTGATCCCTTGTTGGATGCATACTATGCTATGATATGCAAATGATTGGACTATGTACATGATGTAACTATGCAAATGAAATGCAATGAAACACAAATCAGGAAAGAAAAGGTTGAGCAAATTTTGGGGTGCAACACATGGTCCTGGCACAGGATTGGATAATCGCGTAGTCACTAGCGAATTCTGAATCAATAACGGACAAAGTTTACTTAGCGGTACTGGAATTGGTTTACCGCAAGTCTTATTTTTCCTAATATGATTCTTCTTGTTCAATCTCTAGCTTTGAGAAGCTTGAGGAAGAACAAACACCGACTGGTGAGAGACTTCAGTTGAACGCCCCAGTGCCCCAGTATGATAGTCCCATTTAGCGTTGGTATCAAAGTTTAGAGGGTAAGGAGGAATTACTGGTTTCAGCTCCTTTGGTATTATCAATCCGCCTTGGATCAAGTCTGGCAGTATCTAACTGTATGACATTGGAAACTGACTCTCTGGTTTCCTTGGTCTTTGTTGGGCGTGCTGACGCGATTGACGGTTATCTGGTTGTTGATACCACGAATTTCCTTGAGTTGGAGGAATCATCGGAGATAAAGCATTCCTAGTTTCTCTGGACGTCACATGGTCAAGGTGACCTTCCTTTTCAATCATGTTCTGCAATGTCTCTAAAACCTAATTCATCTGAAACTTGAGAATTCTGATATCCTCTTTTAGAATTTCTTGAGCTTTCAAAAGTTCCTCCATTGTTGCCATTTATCTTGGATATGTGCTAGGTATCCCTTCTCTATCTGAACAAGAGGGAGACAAAGAGACGCAAGGCTGAGAAATGCAAATGCAATGCAAAAGCAAACTGGTTTTACAAAACTCAGAAGATTGACTAGGTCAAAACCCTCATTTCATCAATCGTTGGAAAAGTTATAACTTTTAAAAATACCAGAGATCGGCGGAGTTTTATAAAACTAGTTGCGACATGATGTGCTTATGGTGATATGGTGGGATGATGGACACCCAACACAAAGGCAAGTAATCACAAATACAATGCATTGCACACACAAAGGTTCCCTAGGCTCGAAGCCCAAGCAATGGGGTCAAAATTTTACCCATCTCCAAGGATTTGTACTATGGGTTAATTTGTACCTGCCGAGCGGGTTCTAACAAAGTTCCCAGGGTTAATAACCCATCTTTCGGATATTATCAATTTCCCAAATCACTCGGTAATCGATAATATTCTCAAGAGAGTCTCGTCCGAGTGTAGTATCACGTATCAACTATTTTGGAAATACTTCCTTATAGCCATCGCACTACGTCCTAATAAGGCCAAAGTAGGGTAAAATGTAATCTAAAAGTCAACAGTGTCACGGGCTCCTAGGTTGAAAGTAGTATTTTTTTCACGAATACTCGTTTAACAAAACCCCTCTCAAAAGGGCCTCCACTGAGTGGTGGTTTCTCAAGTTAGCTTGGTTGGGAATCAACTCCCTATAAGCCTTTTTGAATATACCACCATCCTATCATAATTGCACTCAAGTCCGGGTATAGGACTGTCTCACCACTCAAAGTACCCAATATCCAACATATAAACAAATATATTGACAAATATACATATTAAGCAAATATTCACAAATATAGCATACAATCAAAACAAAATAGGCTAAACCCTCAAGTCTAGTCCCCAGTGAAGTCGCCATTTCTGTTGCGGTGAGAATCGTGATACCAAGCTATTGATTAACTTGAATCTTAAATTCTTAAAATCACAACCGAACTTTAATTTATCCAAAGGAAAGGTCTAAAGAAAGAAAGAACCTTTTACGCGATGTAACAACAACGCTAAGAGATTCGGGGATCGGGGGTTGGTTATCCCTAGGGTAGGTATTTCACATCCTAAACATTTGTAGTACTCTACATGAACCTTTTGTTTGTTTGTATGCTAAGTTTGCTAAATGTTTGTTATGGATTGGGATTGGGTAAAAGGTGTAGGTTAAGACCTAAGGATAGTTTCTATGTTTTCTCGCAAAGACATCGCGTCCTCTGCCTACGTATCCTTACTAGGAGAGAATCAGAGCAATCGTAGTCCACCTCACTAGGGTTGAAGAACATTTTATTATGATCAAGGTTCAAAGGGGAACAAAAATAACAATGCTTGTGTAGAGTTTAAGAAAACTCTCTAGATCTACATTGTACACTCAAGAAAGGGGAGTAAGTAATCATTTCCATGATTCTTACATAGAGTTAACCAAACTCTACCTATCTCTAAGTTGTCAGACCAATTGGTTCTATCCAGACCAAAAGGTGGAAGAAGGGGGAAGGTTTCTCGTCAAGATATCGCATCTTGTGCCTATGTATTCTCATTGTCCAATGAGAAATCAGAGCGGTCGTAGTTCGGGCACGAACTACAGAATAAGGATCAATTGGTTCTATCCAGACCAAAAGGAGGGATAAGGTTCTATCCAGACCTATGGGGTTAAATCCTATTGGTTCTATCCAGACCAAAAGGGGGGAAGGTTCTATCCAGACCTATGAGGTTATATCCTATTGGTTCTATCCACACCAAAAGGGGGAGAAGGTTCTATCCATACCTATGAGTTTAAATTCTATTTGGTTCTATCTAGACCAAAAGGGGGAGAAAGGTTCTATCCAGACTTATGAGTTTAAATCCTATTGGTTCTATCCAGACCAAAAGGGGGGGGAAGGTTCTATCCAGACCTATGAGTTTAAGTCCTATTGGTTCTATCCATACCAAAAGGGGGAGAAGGTTTTATCCAGACCTATGAGTTTAAATCCTATTGGTTCTATCCATACCAAAAGGGGGAGAAGGTTTTATCTAGACCTATGGTGTAAATCCTATTGGTTCTATCCAGACCAAAAGGGGGAAAAGGTTCTATTCAGACCTATGGTGTAAATCCTATTGGTTCTATCCAGGCCAAAAGGGGGAGAAGGTTCTATCCATACCTATGAGTTTAAATTCTATTTGGTTCTATCCCTACCAAAAGGGGGAGAAGGTTCTATCCAGACCTATGGTGTAAATCCTATTAGTTCTATCCAGACCAAAAGGGGAGAAGGTTCTATCCAGAACTATGAGGGTATTGAGCTATCTATGACCCAAGGGTCAATAGAGAGACTTTCCTTTGGAAGGGAAAAGATGAGGCAACTTGGATGAGAACTAAAGAGTTCCATCACTTGGGGGTATCTTAAGAAAGCATAAACAAACATTCAGACATGATGAATCTAAAGAGATATGGTTACCACCAAGAATAAACAAGCATATTACAATAAGCAAGGGTTTCAATCAAGATGAATGGTTACAACCAAAATAAGGTACAAAGATATCACAATATCAATGATTTCAAACAAGATAGATGGTCACAACCAAAGCAAACACCAAGATATTACAATATCAATGATTTCAATCAAGGTAAATGGTTACGACCAAAGCAAGCATCAAGATATTATAATATCTAGAAGGGGAAAGTTCTTTCAAGACTTAATGAAAGGTAAAAACCAAAGCATATCCTAACAAAGACGGGGTTACATCTTAACAAAGATGGAAAGGGAACTTAACAAAGATGCATCTTAACAAATATGAGGCTTCATTAGGGCTTACAAGATGACATGTATACTTACATGCATCATGCCTACGCAAACAATGTCACAACAATTGTAAGGGAGAAGTTCAAAAACTTCATGGGGATTTTAAATGGAAATCAAATGAAACAATCATGATGCTTACTAGAAAAAGTAATTACAATCACATACACAAAGGAGTTGACAAACATCAAGCTTAAGAAAGAGGAATCAAAAGTTTGAAAGGGAGATTGCGAGAGGGGAGGGTAAAAACCCTAAAAATGAAGCACGACTTCTCTTTTTTAATGCCAAATATTTTCCAGAATGATAATTCTAGAATATCCACATACCATATGAAAATATGCAAAAATACAAGACAATTGCAAAAAGAATCAATCAAAAATGATAAAAATTGACAAAGTTATGCTATTTTGAAATTTTAAAGAAAAATCAAACATTTTAATCATTAAAAATAATAGGGATGCACTTGGTGGGTGTTGAACCCACCACCTTGTGATCACCAGTTCAAAACTTGGCCAAACCAGCCAGAGGCGCGCGCGTGTTAGTTGCAGGGAAAAGAGAGTGAAATGTGAAAACATGGAAAATAAAGAAAATGACCAAAAGGGTTGATCTCCACACGGATCGAACCCAGGTCAGGTAACATGGCAAGGCAATATGAGAACAAGGCATAACCACTGGGGTGGCGATACATCCGTGTATTATGCCACCCCAATAAATACATATACTTAAAAAGGCAAGCATTTCTGGGCCAGGCAAGGCAAGCAAGAAACAAGGCAAAGCATGAAAACGGTTACATCACAACTCCCTCAAAACTCAACCAATTTTCACAAAATTTGGGTCTATCTTATGTGAAATTTAATAAGGAACACAATGGCATCATTGGTTTTTCAAGAGGCACACAACTTAAAACATGATTGCAAGTGCAAATGGAAGCTTGGATATGCATTATGGAAGCTACAACTCAAAACAGAAGTGATTAAGATCAGATGAAGGTATGCACAAACTTCAAATACATAGCCTATGGATTCTAGATGCAAAGAACATTCAAAAACAAACTCAAAAAAGAAATAGGTATGTGGACTGCAACTTACATCAAAAAGGCTTGAAATGTTGTTTTGAAAATGAGAACAGTCACATTGCAGCATACATGCCTTAACTCAATCAACACACATAAAGTGATTCACACACATAAATATATGTATTCAAAACACTAATGGCAAGAAAACTCAATGAGGTGAAAACACAAAACAGAAACTGGTAGCAAGTCTATAACAAACAAGATTAAAGTTTCAAACAACCACACATTATGAATTTCCCTGCAATGCTTTTACTAACGCAATACACATACATAAATTTGTACCAATTCAAGCAACCTGGTCTATCTAGACAGTCTAGTAAGCTTGTGCTCATGAACTAGCAATTCTTAAAACACATGACAGATCCTACATGTAGAAAGCTTAAAACAATAAGTCACATAACAGCAGCAGTTGGCCCTTAGTCAATACCATGCCAAATCAAACACATCAAATCAACTCATGCCTTAAAATGAAGGTTACAACCCAATGGTAATGAACACAAACCAAGTCTAACATGAAAACCTAGTTCTAGCAGCAATATGGATCCTAACATGACAATGCTAGTATCAATCAACAATTAAACCTAACACACCTAATGCACATAACAATTTGCAAGCATATGGCAGTGGTTCAAATTAGACAGTTATAACAGCAATATGGTGAAGCCTAGCATGACAATACTAGCACAATCAACAATTAGTCCTAATGTCTCAATGGACATGACAACTTACAAGTATAATGACAATATGCATCCTATAACAAAAGTGCTAGGGCTAAATGGCAGTTTGAACTTGTAACAAAAAAGGTATGACATGCTAATGCAACCATTCAATTCATTGACCAATGATGCTTACAAGCAATTTCAAGACAAAATGCAAACATGATTCTCAAAGCAACAAAACATACATATATGCCTATCATAATTGACAATGCAAACTAGATATGGTTATGTCATGATTACAAAACAGCCCTATTACCATGCCTCAAAATGACAGTCCTTGATGCAAACATGACAATTCCAACTATCCAATAAAAACAAGATTCAATGATACCACAATCTCATGTTAACAAACATAAACCAATCACCAAGCCATAGTTCAAGTTATCACAGATATTCACTTAGCATAACAATGGTAAGCAACAAAATACAAATCATACATCTCATGATGGTTACAAACAATGACAACAAAATAAGGTATTGGTCATCAACAAGCCTCTAAAGCCACATGAATCATCCCAAGTCCAACAGAACTAGCCAACTTGCAAGCACATTCAAAACATGTTATAGACGAAGTTCAAGCACAAGGATGATTCAAAAATGTACTAGGATTGAAAATGGTATATGAGTTGGAAAAATGCATATGAGTTGAAAATGGCCAAAACAGAAATATGCAGATCAAAACCAAGATAGTTCAACTAATACCAAGTCAGACATCACATGAATCAAACATATATGGACTTCTAAATTAAAATGCCAACAAAATAGATTCAAGATATAAAAATGCTGATGTAACAGAAACAAATCAACATCCTTCACAAACAGAACCAAAAACAAAACAGCATCAAAACTTCATAACAGTTGCAAGCAAACTCTCATATGTTCATACATGGCATAGGGAAATGTTTAGAAGATTCTCTAATAACAAACACATAGCATCACAAAAATGTATAATAACAAGGAGGATATTAAACATATTGATGAGCAAAACAAACAGTCATGGCAGATTCATACATGAGCCGCACTTATATTCAAAACTGTTCCAACCAATGTACACCAATCATGTTCATGACAGTTAAACAATAGTATAGTGATCACTAACCTCTTGTAGACTTCCAAGCAAGCTTGTGTAGTAGGGAAAACCTTGAAGACTCCCCAAACAAGATCCAACCAATGCCTTGATGAAAATGCAACTTTTCTTGCACTTGAAGTAAACAAGTGAACTTTAGGACAGAACTTAAAACAAGTGATGATGATGGTATTTTAGGTTATGGACAGTTGGTACATCATAAACCTAAGGTGTTTGGAGGGTTAAAGTGATCAAAACAATCCTGAGCAGAGATTTAGCAGATTTTGTGTGTGAAGTCAAACTTTGCTTGGTTGAAAGTTGACTTTTGAGAAAATGAAGTTTTTGACTGGTTTAAGAGTTTGAACACCTCCCACACATCATTTTTGGATTGTGGTGGATGGTTTTTGAGGATTTTAAATGGGTGAAAATGATTTTGGAAGGTTAAATGCTCAAGGCAGATTTTTTGAGAAGTTTTGGAATGGTTTTCTTCACTTGTAAGAAAAGCAATGCAAGATGAGAGCTATGGTTTTCTCTTGGGTTTTAGAGTGCTCTGGTGTGTGTTTCAACAAAGAGGAAACCTCTATTTATAGGCCAATGAAAGGTTTGGGGCAAATTTGTACTTTGGCATTTTGGAGGCAGTTTTGTAAATGCAATCTTGTTCAAGAATTGTTGCAGCTGCAATTCCAAGTTCTTGGCTCAAGATGATGCACAAATCAAGTGGCATTAATGACAAGGAAGTGACAGAAGTGTGGCTAGGGAGTAGGAGAACTGAAGCTGCAAGTTACTTCATGAAAAGTTTCTCTTTCCTTGATTTCTTTGATTAAAATAATGCAACTTGCCTCCAACTTGCAAGGCTTACCAAATCCATTCATTTTCTGCACTTCTACTCATCATACTCTATAATTAACAGATAGAAGCATGATCAAACGGCTGAGAATGGTTCAAGTGATCAAAAGGTGAATTTGTGAAAAAGTGAAAATGGTGAACTCAAGTGTTGAAACCCCAACTTGCTGAATTCATAACTCTCAACTCATAAGGGCTATGGAGGATTTCTAGTACATTTAAGAAAGCCCTCATGAAGATCTACAACTTTCATGTTTTCATGATCTTCATATTCAAAATGGAACTAGGTCAAAAATCCTCTCAAAGTTGCTAAAAACATGCCTAAAAAGGCCAATAACTTAGAATTTTCCAAGTGTTTTTTCCCTCTTGTAATGATTTTGGCCATAACTCCAAATCTATGCATTTTCTGCTCATGGACCACTGTGAGACTTTTGTAGGACTTGTCAAGACCTTTCCAATGAGCTTTGAACCAACTCAATTGGATGTGTGGTTAGGGAGGTATGGTCTTGCCCCTTTCAAAACCCTAATTTCCCGATTTTTTGATTACTCCTCAATCCTTGATCCAATGGTCATGAAACTTCATGGATTGGTGTAATATGTTACTAGGAACATTTTTGCTTCATACTTTAAGGTAAATCCTTATGGTTGAAGAGTTGACTTTTTGGTCAACCGAACGATCGATCGATGACTATCGAGTCGACTGTTGATGTTCCGGGTCTTTTGATGCCTTGAAACTTCTTGAGTAGACTTTATTAAGCCATATGAACTTCATGGACCATGATACCACCATTGGAGCACCATTTAAATCAAAAGTCAAACTACAGTTGACTTTTCCTAATCGAAAACCCTAATCAGGTATCCTGAACTGCACTGTTCTTGATCCTTGGGTGACAACCTCAAATTGGATTCATACTTGACCCAATGGAGTACATTTGTTGATGTGGAGACTTATTTCATGGAGAATCAATCCAATACGTTGACTGATTAAACCGTCGAAACCTCAATTCTCGACTATACGGAACCGTAATTCACCTGTATCTTAACAAAGACAAACTTGAAATAGGTTAAGGTTAGATAATAAAATGAAGATGATCCTAAAATGATGATGAAGATCTAAGGGGTCAAAATTTGGGGTGCAACACATGGATTCACTCAGCAGGAGCTGTTACATCCACGCTACACCAGAAGCTCAAGTATACGGTTGGTGGCAGCGTTGTCACAGTATGCGGGGAAGAGGATATAATGATCTGTCACTTATCGTCTTTCAAGTATGTCGAGGTGGATAGAGAAATACATGAGACCTTATGTAAAGCCTTTGAGACGGTTCAGATCAAAGACAAAGTGTCTGCTGTGAGCAAAGCGCCCGAAGTGGCCATATCCTCCTTTAAGGAAGCCGAGGCAGTAGTACAGTCAAGTCGTGCATTCCAGGACAGAGCCTCAACAACTGGTCTATCGAGGAATTCATTCAAGTGACAACGGAAGAGTAATACTTTATTTTTCTGATTATTGTACAACCCTATGTTCTACCCGGAGCATAGCAGTTCATATCTTCAGGGCCTTGCTTGTTTATGCTTGAACATCTTTTATCAATAAATCAAAGGGTGTTTTTCTGCATTCAAATATTGTGATACTTGTTTTTCATGTTTTATGTTTAACAATAAAATGACAATGTGTCTTTGTGCTCGTTTTGCATATCATTTTAAGCATTTAACTATTATCATTGCAGGATTCACATTGAAGATGACACCGCGCCAGAGACATCTATGACTTGCTTAGACTTTGATAATCCGATATTTCAAGCCGAATAGGAGATTGATGAAGATGAAGACTTACTAGAAGAGCTAGCCAGACTCTTGAAACAGGAAGGAAAGGTCATTCTTCCTCATCAGGAGGACATCGAGATTATTAACTTGAGGTCTGAGGAAGTTGTAAGGAATCTCAGGGTAGGGGCTACGTTGCAAAGTGACATCAAGCAAAGATTGGTTGAGATGCTCCGTGAGTATGGTGATACCTTTGCTTGGTCCTATGAAGACATGCCCGGGCTTGATTATGACATCGTGGTTCATCGCTTGTCGTTACGTGAAGAGTGTCTTCCAGTCAAGCAGAAGCTTAGAAGGATAAGACCAGCTATGGCTGTAAAAATCAAGGAAGAAGTCTAGAAGCAGTTGAACGCAGGATTTTTAGCCGTAACAACTTACCCTCCATGGGTCGCCAACACAGTACCTGTACCAAAGAAAGACGGTAAGGTACGGATGTGCGTGGATTACAGAGATCTCAATAAGGCGAGCCCGAAAGATGACTTCCTGCTCCCTCACATTGACGTGTTGGTTGATAACACTGCTCAGTACTCCGTATTTTCCTTCATGGACGGTTTTTCCGATTATAACCAGATCAAGATGGAGGATATGGAGAAAACAACGTTCATCATGCCATGGGGGACGTTCTGTTATAAGGTAATTCCTTTTGGGTTGAAAAACGCGGGGGCAACCTACCAGCGGGCTATGGTCACTTTGTTTCATGATATGATTCATCATGAGATTGAAGTTTATGTTGATGACATGATAGCAAAGTCGCAGACGAAGGAGGGACATCTGGTCAACCTGTTAAAGCTATTTGAGAGGCTTAGGAAATTCAAGTTGAGATTGAATCCTAACAAGTGCACCTTAGGGGTGAGGTCAGGAAAGCTGCTGGGGTTCATTGTCAGTGAAAAAGGAATCGAGGTCGATCCTGCAAAAATAAAAGCTATTCAAAATATGCCAGCGTCGAAGACGGAAAAAGAAGTTTGTGGTTTCTTATGGAGATTGAACTACATTGCTCGGTTCATATCACACCTCACAGCCACGTGTGAACCAATGTTCAGGTTGCTGAAGAAAGATCAGGCGGTCGTCTGGAATGAAGATTGCTAGAAGGCACTCGATAAAATAAAAGAATATCTGCAAGAACCTCCGATATTGATACCCCCAGTTGCGGGAAGACCTTTAATCATGTAATTAATGGTTCTTGAGAACAGTATGGGTTGTGTTTTCGGTCAACAAGACGAGACCGGTAGAAACGAGCACACAATATACTATCTGAGTAAAAATTTCACAGACTGTGAATCCAGGTACTCGATGTTGGAGAAAACATGTTGCGCACTCGCGTGGGCTGCCAAACGTTTGAGACAGTATATGCTTAACCATACAACCATGCTGATTTTAAAGATGGATCCGATCAAATATGTCTTTGAAAAACAAGCCCTTTCCAGGAGGATTGCCAGGTGGCAGATGGTACTGACAGAGTACGACATCCAGTATGTTTCCCAGAAGGCTATCAAGGGAAGTGTTCTGTCAGAGCACCTTGCTGAATAGCCAATCGAAGACTATCAACCGATGAAATTTGATTTTCTTGACGAAGACATCATGTTCCTAAAGATGAAGGATTGCGATGAGCCATTACCCGACGAAGGTCCAGATAAGGGTTCTCAATGGTAGATGATATTTGACGGCGTTGTCAACTCCTATGGTAGTGGAATTGGGGAAATTATCACGACTCCTCATGGAACTCACATTCCCTTCAATGCCAGGTTGACATTCCCTTGCACCAATAATGAAGCCGAGTACGAAGCGTGCATCATGGGGCTGGAAGAAGCCATTGATTTGAGGATCAAGAACTTGGATGTATATGGTGATTCAACGCTGGTATTTAATCAAATCATCGAGGAATGGGTAACCCGACAGCCTAATCTGATTCCTTACAAGGACTATGCAAGGAGGTTGTTGCCTTTCTTTGATCGGGTAAAGTTCCATCATGTACCGAGAGCGGAGAATCAGATGGCAGACGCTCTGGTGACGTTATCCTCCATGTATAAGGTGAACTATTGGAATGATGCTCCTAGAATAGTCATATCTTGCCTTGATAGGCCAGCATTCGTATTCGCCATTGAAGAAGCTTCTGATGGAAAGTCATGGTTTTATGATATACATAACTTTCTCAAGAACCAAGAGTATCCGCCAGGGGCGTCGACCCAGGATAAGTAGATTATGAGGAGGTTGTCTGACAACTTTTTTTTGAACCAAGATGGTGTGCTCTACCGGAGAAATTATGACTTGGTGTTATTGCGATGTCTGGACGAAAAAGAAGCAAAGCTGCTTATGGAAGAAGTCCACGAGGGTGGCTTTGTACACATGTCGACGGGCATGCCATGTCTCGAAAGCTATTACGAGCAGGGTATTATTGGCTGACGGTGGAATCTGATTGTTTCAAATTTGCGAAGAAATGCCATAAGTGCCAGATTTATGCAGACAAGATTCATGTGCCGCCGTGTCCTCTAAACGTCATGGCATCTCCTTGGCCCTTTTCCATGTGGGGCATTGACATGATTGGCAAGATCGAGCCAACCGCATCCAATGGACATCGTTTCATCCTGGTAGCCATCGATTACATTACCAAGTGGGTGGAAGCAGCTTCGTATGCCAACGTCACGAAGCAAGTGGTAGCCAGATTCATCAAAAGGGACATCATCTGTAGATACAGAGTGCCCGAACGAATCATTACTGACAATGGTTCGAACTTGAACAACAAGATGATGAAGGAATTGTGCCAGAATTTCAAAATCGAGCATCACAACTCATCTCTCTATCGTCTGAAGATGAACGGTGCTGTTGAAGCGGCCAACAAGAATATCAAGAAGATAGTGCAAAAAATGGTTGTAACTTAGAAAGATTGGCATGAGATGTTGCCCTTTGCTCTACACGATTATCGTACTACAGTATGCACTTCAACCGGGGCAACGCCTTTCTCGCTGGTATATGGTATGGAAGCTATCCTACCAATGGAGATCGAGATTCCCTCTTTAAGAGTTTTGGCTGATGTCAAGCTCGATGAGGCAGAATGGATACGAAATAGATTGAATCATCTCAGCCTGCTAGATGAGAAAAGGCTAGCGTCTATTGCATACGGTCGGTTGTATCAGAGCCGGATGAAGAAAGCTTTCAATAAGACGGTGCACCCTCAAAGCTTTTAGACGGGCGATCTTGTGCTGAAGAAGATCCTCCCTCCACAAATAGATCACAGGGGCAAATGGACCCCTAACTATGAAGGTCCATACATCATGCGAAAGGTCTTCTCCAGAGGAGCCTTGCTATTATCCACCATGGATGGTGAAGATTTTACATTCCCTGTGAACACAGACGTAGTTAAAAAATACTTTGCTTAAAGAGACCCGCTGGAAAGAAAAAAGAATATCTAGGAAAAAATGGGGCATCTTGGCGAACCATAAAAAGAATGGGTTTGGGCAAAAGTTAGGGATATAATAGGAAAAGATGTAAACCCGTAAAGTCAAAAACCTGAAAAGGCAACTTTGGCAAGAATGGGTATCCCGGTGAATTGAAAACCTGAAATGGAGATTCACGCAAAAGTTAGGGATTTGAAAAAGCAAATGACTGCGGTCTGCGTGTGATCTTCAGAGCTTAGTGGATTGAGGGAGGACCTGAGGGCCGTTTATCTGAATCAATCTCTTCCGAGGACAAAGTGTCGGTGAAGCATCAGAGTCATGTGGGTCATAGATGGATCAACTTATGGTGTTCGTTTGTGCCACATTGCCGACATTCTGTATATTTCAGTGCAGTTTTGTATATTTTTGCGCAGCTTCCTCTTTTCAGGGGTTGCTTCTGTTGTAAAAACTTGCCTATTTACAAGTCCATCTGTCAATAAAACATATGTTATTCAGTAATTGTTTGTTTTGCTTTAGCCTTACTGTTTTGTTTGCCAAAAAACACCCGATGTTTTTGATAAACTATGCATACGTAAACTTGCAGGCTTTGCCAATAATCGTTAAAACATTGAGTTATTTGAACAACGTCACGGATGATGACTGAGATAGGTCCTGTGTACAGGATATCTTGTCTGTTTGTGCATTTTGGCAGGGTCGCTACCCTTGGGACAATTCGTCAGAGGTATATCTCTGGTATGATTACCATTCCCCCCAGCTATTGAAGTTTGAACATCTCTATCCCCGACAGAGTTGTATGAAGATTGACCGAGCGGTTAAGTGTGTACGCTTATCCCCAACAGTTGGTTGGTACTCATCTAGCTCTTCGCAGTTTGAGACCGAGGTCTCCAGCAGAGTAACGTTATCCCCCAGAGGGTCAAGATTGATATTCCCAACAGATTAAGTGTGTATGCTTGTTCCCTGCAAGGGGTCAGTGCACATTTAATCCCCGCAGGTTGCAGATATTTGTTTACGCCTCAACGAGTCGGGACTGGATTTCTTTCCACCGGGCAGGTGTGGAACTCTTCCCAACAGTGAGGCAATGTCAAGCTTTGTCTCCCCACAGAGTTTGAACGTGTAACTTTGTATCCCCACAGAGTTTGAACGTATAACTTTGTGTCCCCATAGAGTTTGAATGTATAACTTTGTAGCCCCACAGAGTTCGAGTTGTTGACTCATCCCCAAGCAGAGGTCGATGTTGTTTCCCTCGTTGGGCGATCCCTTGTAGAGTTGGCTTTTCTCCCTTCCAGGATCGTAGAGTCGTCTCTATCCTCAGCAAACTGCTTCCCTGGTAAGTCGTCACTTTCAAATGAGTATTGGAGAGCCCGCCAGGGCTGTTTTCTTCAGCACGACATGTTGTGAATCTCAATGGTTAATTCCGGATTCCCCGCAGAGTTGTTGATTCCCCAGTAGGGTGCATTTGTTTTCAATGTCTTGTTGTATATCCAGCAGAGTCGTCTTTTCCCCTAGAAGGGTTGTATTACGGAAGGCCGTTCGGTGAGTTTTTCCTCAGCAGGTTTTGATGTAAGTCCCCAGCTGAGTTTTAACTTCTTTTTCTCATATGAACTTTATTCCCCAGCCGTCCAGGGCTCATCCCCAAAATAAGTCCAATTGCAATCGGCGTGTGATAACCATTTCCCCAGCAGGGCAGGTCTTGGATTTCTTTTCAACATTTATTTTGCTGGTTTGGTTCTGTTGCATTTTGCATTCTGTGCATATTGTCCTCCAAACGTGTAGCAATTCCATCTGGTATGGAGCATTACGCCATTTTCAAACATACGCATGTGAAACCTAAGCCAGGTGGTTACCTCTTTGGTTGCAGGTGTATTTTCGACAGATGATTGATATCTTTGCCCGAATGGTGTCTAGACCATGGTGATTTACTATTTATTTTGTCCGTTGAGTATTCATACTCCGGTCAATTTCGTTGAGCATCCAGGCTCCGGCTTGTTACGTTGAGTATTCAGACTCCGGCCAATTCCGTTGAGTATCCAGACTCCGATCAGTTACGGCGAGTTTTCAGACTCCGGCCGTTTGAAAGGTTATTTTCTGCTCATATGGTATCCAGACCATGGCAAGTTGTGATTGATTGAATTTGCTCACATGGTGTTCAGACCTTAACGACTAGTGACTTTCTTATAGCCCGCGTGGTATCCAGACCCTGGCTTATGTTATTCCTCAGCAGCGTTGCCAGACTTCAGCTGTTCATGTTGTTATGAACTCATGAGTATAGTTGTGGTATATTCCCTATTTCATTGAGCGTTCAGGCTCCGATTATTTTGTTGAGCGTTCAGGCTCCGGTTATTTTGTTGAGCGTTCAGGCTCCGGTTATTTCCTTGAGCGATCAGGCTCTGGTTATTTCCTTGAGCGATCAGGCTCCGATTATTTCGTTGAGTGTTCAGGCTCCGGTTATTTTGTTGAGCATTCAGGCTCCGATTATTTCGTCGAGCGTTCAGGCTCCGGTTATTTCGTCGAACATTCAGGCTCTGGTTATTTCGTCGAGCGTTCAGGCTTCGGTTTATCCCGGTGTATCTCGTCGAGTATTCAGACTCCGACAATTTGACATATGGTATCCAGACCATGACAAGTTTAAATGTGATTTCTCCGGCTCGTATGAGATCCATACCATGGCCAATTATGTGTTTTATCTAGTCCTGGTGGTATCTAGACCACGGTAATTGGTGTTATTGTGCTTTGTCCGTCGAGTATCCAGACTCTGGTTAAATCAGTTGGGTATCCAGACCCTAAGGATTATGTTTGTGATGCATTTCCTCATCCGTTGAGTATCCAGACTTCGGTCAATTTCGTTGAACATCCAGGCTCCGATTTATTCCGTCGAGTATTTAGACTCCGGTCAACCTTGTTGAGTATCCAGACTCCGGCAAATGTGGATGTCGTCCTTTTGTTCGTTGAGCATCCAGACTCCGGCTTTTACGTTGAGTGTTCAGGCTCCGGTTTACTTTAGCTTATTACATAGAGCATTCAGGCTCTAGTCCATTTACATAGAGCATTCAGGTTCCGGCTATTTTGCTGAGTGTTCAGGCTCCGGTTTATCTCGTTGAGTGTCCAGACTCCGGCTTTTACGTTGAGTGTTCAGACTCCGGCAAATTCAATTGACTCATTTTGTTCGTTGAATATCTAGATTTCGGCAATTCGAAATGTCACCCTTCAGCCTGTATGGTATCCAGACCATGGCGTAAATCTTTGGTGGATGTATTCATCTTTTTAGATGTTATCCAACAAAATTACTTGACTAAGTTCTTTCCCCAGTGAGGTCTCCAACAGAGGTACTTGGTTAAGTTTCTCTTTGTTCCTCAGCCGAGTTACTTGGTTAAGTTTCTTCGCGCACCCAAAACAAAGTTTTGGTTAAATGTCTCTCTTTCTCCTTGCCAGAGTTGCTTGGTTAAGCTGCTCTCTTCCCCAGCGGAGTATTATGGGGATTTATCAAGGTGTTTATTAAATTCGGTTATCTCCGGAGATTTTTGTCCCCAATCAGAGTTTGCGGTTTATTTCTGCGGTTAGCAAATTTCCGGGTTTGTCGATATTCAACCGTCTCTTACCTTGATTGTTTGAAAGCCTTTCGCTTTTCACCCAGTCAGGTCCAAGTCACTTGAATAGGGGCAGCTATTGTACCCCAAAATTTGCACAACCTTTTCTTTACTTGGTTTATGTTTCATTTCATTGTTCTAGGATTTGCATTTGCATACCATTGGTCACTTGCAGGGGATCAAGAGAAGTGTGCATAGCAATAGAAGGTTACCAAGGGTTCTGAGCCTAGGCAAGAGGTTTTATTCAAGTGGGCAAGTGCTTATTAGCATCAGGAGAAGGTTAAAACTGTTTGAGGGAGTGGATGGATAGTTGTGGTTTATCCTCTATCTTGGAGGCTAATTAAATATTATCAGAGGATTATGAGTCCATGGTTATGGATGGAGAATGTTGTGGGAGCTCATGGAGTGCTTTGAGAGCCATTTTGGAGCTTATCCAAGTGTTACATCATATGCAAGAGGTTGCAGTCAGAGGATTGTACACTTAGAGTTTCATCTTCCTAGTGCAAGATCAACTGTGAATTTGAAGGAGATTAAGACTTAGTTCTAAGTCATTTGAGTCATGGATAGCTTTGTTGAAGCATCTAAGATATGGTTTCAAGATCAATATAAGAATAATCAAGAATGTGAGAAGTTGCTAAATTAGGATTTCTAAGCTTGTCAGTGTAAAATCCCCTGTTTAGTGCATAACTTCGAGACCACATATCTCAAGATACAAGTTTCATCTCACTTTGACAAAAACATGAGACTTATAGAGCATGTTATTATATTTATTTTGAGTATTAGAACTCATCCATTGGGTTTCTAGATCTCAAGTTATGATGCTGACAAATTATGGGTTCTTAGATGAATGTGTTTTCAGTCAACAAAAGTCAACCAACTTCTAAGGCATTTTTGACCTAGAATCATGTTTCATCTCACTTTGACCCAAACATGAAAGTTGTTCCTCATGATCTTAGCTTTCCAAAAAGTCCTAAAAGTCCTAAAAGTCCTTCATCTGATTTGAAGAACTCAAGTTATGAGGCTTGCAAGGCAGGGGTATTTTGGGAAAGTGAGATTATAGGTCATTTTCATTATAGGTCCATTTCATGCTTTTGTGCACTTCAAATGAAACTTTCTCCAAAATGAAACTTGCTTCAAATGGTGTCAATTCCATCATTTAACACTCATTTGTCATGAATTTGGTATGGTTGTGAGGATTGGTGAAGGAATTCCATGGAAGAAAGACTTTAAAAGGCATGAATTGAATTGGATTGATTTAATTCTTTTTCATGTCATGTTTATGCATTTTTTGAGTCGCAATGACATATCAAGCAAGATGCATAAGTTTGTTTTGAGGCAGGATGTGCAAAATTCATGGAATTTCAAGTTACTTCAAGTATAAGTCACACATTCAAATCCAATCATTGGATCAATTCAAGGAGCAATTCTCATCCATCTGATCAGTACTCATCACCATCAAGCAATTTGAATCAGAAACAAGGCATTTGGAGCAAAGTTTGCACGTGAAATTGAAGCTTGAACTTTAAACTTTGGATTTCTCCAATTCACCATAACAGGCCATAATTGGGCCTCCAAACTATCATGGATCCAAAATATACAAGCTTCTGATCAATTTTGAAGCTTAATTCATGCCATTTTATGCATAGAGAGCTCAATTACATTTGCAAAATCCAAGAGAAAAGTGAAATCGTGATTTTAGAATTCAAGCCAATTTAAGCCAAATCAAGATCATCAGCATCTTCCTTGATCTTCCTTGAGTGATTCTGCAAGATTTTGCGCAAGCTTGAGCATAATTGAAGCCCCGACGGAGAGGCTCCGTTAGGTAATTTACATTTCAAGATTTCTCTAATTTCATGCATCCATTTTGTGCCATTGTTGCTGCATACTGAAGTCCTACTTATGTAGGCAAAATCTGGATAGTTTTAGGATGCGTTTATGCAAGTTTCATTTATGGTGTATGAACCTCAATGCTTCATTTCTCTTAATCCTTGATGATAATTGAAATTGAAACCTAGAATCGTGATCTATGCAGTGAGAGTTTAATTTGGTATAAGGTTTCGCGCGTTTTGGTGAGATTTTGAGTTGCAGCTCTGATAGAGGACAACCGGAGAAGACGATCGGAGCACAGTGCTCTGGCATCTGCTTTTTCACTCTGTTGCTTACATGTGCTTGCCACTTGGAGCGTTGAAATGTTGACTGAACATGATTAACGACCTTGATCTTTTTGACTGCCCACACGTGCATGTGTTGAGTGCCACCTCATAAGTGGCACGCTGCGTTTTGCTTGTGAGTTCAGAGTGTTTTGGATATTGGGCTTAAAACGCTACTCACACCCCTTCCCTTTGTGACCCATTGAATTTAACTGAGAGAATTGCTATTTGACACGCCAATTTATTCTTTTATTTTTCATTCTATTTTAAATTCTGTTGCAATTTTAATTCACTAAAAATAATTCCAAGCGTTGTAAAATTCCACAAAAATAGTTTTTAGGCACTTAAATGTGTTAAATAATTTTTGACATTTTTTATTTTTATTTTCCTTTTATTTTTCAATTAAAAATGGAATTAATACTTGGAATGGTTTTAATTGGATTAATTTTTGTTCTTTATTGTTCTTGATTTCATTTCTTGATCAATATTTCTCTCCTATGATTGAAAATTTTTCCTCATCCATGCTGAGTTGAAGAATTTTATAGGACCATTTTGCCCCTGGTTTTATCATTTTTGGCGTGATTTTTGTGCCATTTTTATTGACCCCTGATTCTTTCATTTAAAAGTGGTACACCTTAGGGATTTATTTCTTTTGGTGGTGCTTTGATGGAACATTACCCTTGTGCTTTTGGCCTCTGGTTGCCAACTCATTTGTGATCATTTGAGATTTTATTTGGATTTAATTGAGCCTTTTTCCTATTTTTGAGATGACTTACAAGTTAAGTCAATTCCAAGGGAGGCTCACACAAGTACTTGACCTAGTTTGATTTGGAAATGACCTTTGTGGATCCATTGAAATCCTAACTTTTGTTGATTCATCTTGTTAACATATTGATGTGTTTGTGTGTTCATTTTTAGGTCATAAATATGTTCATTTCTTGTTGAGAATTGCATTTCTTTTTAGGCTTTCCACTTGTACTTCAAGTGTTAAACATGCTTAAGACTTAGGTCTTTTGCCTTGCCTATCTTTGCATTTTATTTTGTGTTTTTCTTTCTTTGGTTTATGCACATTCTCCTCTCATCCATACCTCTGTCCAATAACTTTGGGATCCCATTTGAGATAGCTTAGTCCCTCCTTTGGAGGTACTTGAAGCATGTCATGAATAGTGCTTCCTTGAGGACTTCTTTTGTTTGATTCTTGCATAATCATTGAGTTTTCTTATGGTTGAGTTGCCCTTATGAAATCCCTTGGTTCTCATATTTTCTCCCATGCTCTCATTGGTTTTTGTCTTCATTCCTTTTCATCTGGTTTGCCTTTGGGCATTGTGGTTGATGTGTGAATGGCTGTAGGATTCAGTCTCCCATTTTCATCCCATTTTTGTGCATTTGCTTGAACTTTTTCATGTGCATTCTTTCTTCTTAATTCTTTGCATTTATCATATGCATGCTTGAGGTTGAGATGTGCTTGTGGAGGCTACTGCCCCACACTTTTTTCCTCCCTCACTTTCATTCTAATTGTGCATTATATGTTTGCATACTTGCATATTACATTTTATTTCATGTTTCCTTCTTCTTCTTCTTTCTTCTTTGCCATGTTCCCTTAGGATCTCTGATCTTCCTTGTTCAAGGTTGATTATGATAGACAATAGGCTTGAATCCATGTATCACAACATTAGGTAGAATTCCCTTTCATCCCAATCATAGGTGCACTTTGTATGAGAACACTAGGTTGAGTCTTAGTCTCCCCTTAGAGTGTCTTTCTCTTCTCATCTTCAAACATCTTCAAAACAGCTAATAAAGGTTAAGGATTGTTATACATTATGAGCCTTAAGTATTTGGGAAATGGTGATTGGGGGGCTTCCTCTCAATGGCCTAGAGTGTTTAGTGTACACCCTTTGGGTGATATGCGACGCATTCGCTCCTAGGTCATAGTCTTTAGTGCAACATGAATTACAAACAATAATCAATGCACTTCTTCTCTAAAACACAAACAAACTTCAAATCATTTTATCCTTCGGGATCTTAATTTAGAAAACCTTTTTCATAAGGAGATTTTTGTTAACTCTTAGTTCTACCGCAAACAAGTAACGCATGTCTCTAATTGTCGAGCTGCATACACCTAACTGTTGGAACTAAGTTTTAACCCTACTCGGGTAAAACATTTCGAACCAACCGGTGTTCTTATTAGCCCGAACTACGTTTGCTCTGATTTCTCGTACCAGACGAGGATACTTAGGCACAAGACGGCGATGTCTTGGCGAGCAACCTTCCCCCACCTTTCACCCGTAGTTAGCCAAACTATGTTGACTCTGACTTTCCCATCGCACGAGGAAATACGTAGGCATGGAGTGGCGATTCTCTATCGAGTCTCTTTTCTTTTCTTTTGTCTCTGAGACCTTTAGTTAGATAGTAAACACCCTTTTAGATAGATAACCAAGCGTGGATCTCGTTGAGTACGGCGGACGTGAGGGGTGCTAATACCTTCCCCTTGCGTAACCGACTCCCGAACCCGAGACATGGTTGCGATGACATGTCTTCTCCCATTTTCCTTAGTGTTTCTCTGATCGTTTCCTTTCCCTCTTTTGGAATAAATAACGAACGGTAGCGACTCTTCTGTCATTGCCGGCACCTTTTTTCGCAGTAGCGACAGAGGCCCCTTACTCAATCTCCACTATGGTCTTGGATCTGGAAATCTTTTTGGACTAAAACAATCAAACTGCGTCCCTTAAAAAGGATTATGCCAGATGTATCGGGGAGAAAGCCCTTGCTTTGACCCCGCAACAATTTCTAGTTTCTCAATCTCAATAAAATGTTGCCCATTGGAAGGCCATCGTAGCTGATAAAGATGCGTACGCCTCTCTTGATAAAGATATCTTATCATGGACCCAACAGATTAGTTTGTTGCAAAAGGCTCTTGATGAATGTCGTAACTCGAAATTTGACCTCCCCTTTTTCCTTTTGCATAAGCATGAGCATTTGCATCGCTGGCATACGCATTTGCACCTCTTCTCGGTGGTTTTTGTTGCAGGAATATTCAGGTTCTTTTAACCCGATTAATCACATCCTCAAAAAGATATCACATCATCATTACAAGCATAAAAAAAGGGTTTCTATGCTTATTCATCAAAGCAAGAGGTCGAAAATCGGAAACTTGACAACTGCATCATTTTGCAAACAAAATATGCAAGTTTTGCATGTGGTAATCGATTACCACTTTGCTAAGCAAAGTAGGGTAATCGATTACCCTGTGTAAAAGTGCAGTTTTTGCTGCATTTTCTATGACAACAGCTTGCACTCTTCTATTTTGGAGTTTACTTGATTCTAGCATTGTGTGAAACTATAGAAATCTCTAGACAGTTCAAGACCATTCAAGACACTTCAAAGCATTTACTCCAATACATCAATTTGAGTTGGGACTAACATGAGACTTCATTTCCAAGCTTGAGAATCCTTTGATTTGATTCTAATCGCATATAAATAGCAACAACATCCAAGGCAAAGCTCAGCCTTATAGGTTGGTTATCCTTTGCTTGACTTACTGTTTTAATCACTTTCACACGTTGACAATGTAGTTTCAATAGTTTATCGGTTGTTAATCATGTGATTGTTTGATCTTTGGTCTTCATATTTGATGCTCTTAATTGATTTTTAATTTATGCTTAATTGATTTTTGAACTTAATTTTCGTGCATAAATGTTAACTATAGCATGTGGATGATTGGATAAGTGTTTTGGTTGCTGAAATTTCTTTTTGAAAAACTGTTTTTTTGCCACTGTTATAGTGGTAATCAGTTACATATATAAGGGTAATCGATTACCCTGCACGATTTTTACGTGGAATTGCAATTTTTAAGCAGGTAATCGATTACCTGCAGGTGGTAATTGATCAACACTATAACAAAATGCCATTTTTGTCCATTTTCAAGCGTGTTTGCTATTCTTTCCTCGTGGAACTTCCATGGCTTAATATGCTTGACATTTAAGGATGTTTTATGAGCTATTTAACTTCTGGTGGAAGCACGTATGCAAACTTTCAATGTGCAATTTTTCGATTCTCGATTATTTTCATTTTGTGACACTTGTATGATCATGATCATTCTTGCACCTTTGATCACATGCTATATGATTTGTGATGCATACTAATTGACATTGGTACTTTTTTGCACTTTTGTTCATGTTTGAATTAAGATTGTTCCTCATTGGGATGAACTTAATCGTGTATAATCAATAATTCACCCTTTTGCTTTAATGATTTTTTACCTCCTTTGGAAAATCGTTAGCACATCACTCCCTTTTAATTAATTAATTGAAACTTCATTTCGATTAGTTGATCTCCCCTCTTTATTCTCTTTTAGATCTTCTAGAGCTTTGTCCTCTCTTTCCCCCGCGAAGTTGAAGATTTGCAAAGGCATTGGAGCACTGCATAAAGTTTGCGCCGTCGTGTTGTCCGTTTCAATTCTTGCACTAAACTTTGGTGTTTGAGAAGGAATGAGAGTGGAGAATTCCTACACTTATTCTGACTATTTTGGGTAGGGGAGAAATGACCTTGTGCCTGGAATAATCATCTCTATCTCCTTACTGTGGTATCTCCCATTTCCCAACCAAGACGATCCTTGATCACTTGTACCCTAATATTTCTTGATCCCCTCTCTTAGGTTAACTTCCTCCTTTCAATTCAACACTTCTTTCTCTTGTGGCCAATCTTATTCTTTGATTCCCTAGAGATTTATACTCAATCCTTTTACTTGGTTGATCAACCGTCCTTTGGTTGAAACCTAATTCTTTTCTTCCCTAGCATAGTCAATCATTTTTCTTCGGTTAAACACAATCTTTCTGTTAAAAACCTAGTCCCCATCAGAGTTCACAACCTTCACTATGTTCTCCTTCCTTCTTTTTTGGTTAATCACTGTCTGTCAGTTAAAACTCCTAGTTGCTCTTTTTCTCAGTAAATCACAGTCTGTCTGTTAACATACTGAGCTTTCTTTGGGTTAATCACCTTCTCTTGGTTAATCACCCGCCCTTTGGTCAATCAAAACCCGCCTGTTAGAACCAATCACCTATTTCTCAATTAACCACAGTCCGCCTGTTAATATACTGAGTTTCGCTTGAGTTAATCACCTCATCTTGGTTAATCACTCATTCTTTTAGGTTAATCACAGTCTGTTTATTAAACACCAAACCCCCTGCAGTTAGAAACCTTTCTTTGGTTCAAATACTTGCACCTTTGGGTTAGTAACCTTTGTTTAGTTCAAATACCCATTCCTTTGGTCAGGTACTGTTTTTTTCAGCCAGCGTACCGTTATTTGGATCACAATATTCGCTTGGTTCCACACCCGTCCTTTGGGTCACAACCTTTGCTTGGTTCTACACCAGTCCTTTTGGTTAATCATCGTCTATCGGTTAAAACCAAATCCTTTCTCCTTTCAGTTTATCACTATTTATCCGTTAACACACTGAGTTTCTCTAGAGAGTCAAACACCTTCTCTCAGTTCAATAATTTCTTTCGTCTGGTTCATCACAGTCTGTCTGTTGACGCCAACCTTTTTCTCTCCCCGCAGAGTTTTGCTCTCATCTTCCTTTGATTAATTACTTCCTTCTAATTAATGCACCGAATTCCATATGGAGCTTACCTTTATCTCGACACTGATCCCTTTTATTCTTTTGGATCCGACACCATTCTATTGTTTCCTCCCTAGTGGAGTCATCACTTTTTTTTTCTGTTTTCCCCAGCAGAGTTCTCGCCTTGTTTTCACGATCCTCAGCAGAGTTTGCCTTGCTTTCTTGGTTTTGACACCATTTCTCTTGCACTCCCCAGTTGGGTCTCATTTTCTCCTTTTCGCTCGGGATTTTAGACACTGCCTCTATTTCCTTTTCTTTCTTTTTTGGTTCCCCGAACTACTTAGGCTCTGATTTCGTCATTGCACTATGAGGGTACGTAGGCACATGATTGCGAAATCTTAGCGAGCCACCTTCTTCCATCTTTTTTTCTCTCTAGTCCACCCAGATCTTCTTTTCTTTCCTGGTTCCATGAACTATGAAGCTCTGAATTCCACATCGCACTATAAGGATACGTAGGCACGAGGGCCCCAATCCTCTGCAAGCATTTTCTTTTCTTCCTTCTCACTCTTTTTTTTCTTTCTCTCTCTTTTCTTTTCATTTTTAGCTAGAAGCCTTTAGATAGAAAACCCATCCAAGCCTAGAAGTAAGCAAAACGGTTCCCGTCGTGTACGACAAATACGTGAGATGCTAATCCCTTCCTTTCGCATAACTGACCCCTTACCCGTTTCTCTTCCTTTGGGTTTATCAATATTTTCCCTGTCCTTTGGAACTAAATAAAGTTCTGTGGCGACTCTGTTGTATCTTTGAGTGTGCGATTCACTCAGGTATAATTCCGCTAGCCTCAAGGAGGCATAACAGAAAAAGGTTACGATAGACACCAATGGTTTGGATTCCCTTGAGGCAAAGATAATGGAAGAAGTTGGCTTAGGCGTTAAGTAGGCTAAAATAGATTGCGAGATGGAAAAAGAGGTGGATTGACTGAAAGCTTAGGACTTTCAAAATCACCAAAAGCTTAAGTGTGTGAAGGCACATTTTGAAGTCTTGCATTGGACCCTTGGGCCTTAGATTTCTTCACTATCTTATGTAATAGTACTCTTGGATTTTGGCCTTGTATTATTTTTCGCTTTCAGCGTTTTTTTAATATTGCCATTTTGGTCAAATCAATGACATCTCGAGTACAATTTTCCTTTTGTGATATTGATTTCTTGAAGCATAAGCCTATACTTTTTCAATTAATTCCCATTTACTCGTAGGATTCGATGATAAGGGTTTAACTTCTCAATCTCATACGCGCTATTGGAGAAAACATGATTAATTTTGAAAGGTCCTTCCCGATGTGGTGACCATTATTCCAAATTCATATCTTTCTTGACAATAGAAAGTATAACTCTCCGGACGTAATCTCCAACAGAGAAGACTTTTAACTTAACCTTTCTGTTGTAAGTTTCAGGTATTATCTTCTTTTGCCACATCCAAGCATCCAAGGGCTATGGAAGAGTTCTATAACTTTTTGGAAAGCCCTCATGAAGCTCTACAACTTTCATGTTTTCATGATCTTCATATTCCAAGTGGAACTAGGTTAAAAATCCCTTCAAAGTTGGCTGAAAACAAGATTTGCAAGGCCAAAAGACTTAGAAATTTTCCAAGTGTTTTCCCCTCTTGTGATGATTTTGATCATAACTCCCAATCTACTCATTTTTTGCACATGGACATCTGTGAGACTTTTGTAGGGATTGTAAAGATCTTTCCAACAAGCTTTGAACCACATCTTTTGGATGTATGGTTAGGAAGTTATGGTTTGGCCCCTTTCAAAACCCTAATTCCCGATTTTTGCGGTTACTCCCAAATCCTTGATCCAATGGTCAAGAAACTTCATGGACAGGTGTAATATGATATTAGGAACATTTTTCATTCACGCCTTGAGGTCAAATTCTTTATAGTTGGAGAGTTGACTTTTTGGTCAACGACACGATCGATCGATGACGGTCGGATCGACTGTTGTTGTTCTGGGTCTTCTGAGGCGTTGAAACTTCTTGAGTTGACTTCACTCAGCCATATGAACTTTATGGACCATGATCCCATCATTGGAACACCACTTAAATCAAAAGTCAAACCATAGTTGACTTTTCCTAATAAAAAACCCTAATCGGGGATCCTGAACTGCAGTGTTCCTGATCTTTGTGACAACATCAAATTGGACCCATGTTTGACCTAATGGAGTATTATTGATGGTGTAGAGACTTTCTTCATGGAGAATCAATCCAATACATTGACCGATTAAACCATCGAAACCTCGATTCCCGGCTGTACGGAGCCCTGATTTGCCTGTATCTTAACAAAGACAATCTTGAAATGGGTTAAGGTTAGATAATCAAATGAATATGATCCTAAAATGATGATAAAGATCTAAGGGGTCAAAATTTAGGGTGCAACAGATGCCCCTATTTAAATATCTTCACCAGATGGTAATGAGAGATGATAATCCTCATAGAATCGTAGTAAAAGGTATTTAAATATAGCAAACCAGAAATTTTGTCCCTTAGATACGATGGTATGCAAAAGGACAAATGTTTAAATGCAATGAATTCTAAATGATGCTTCATAATGCTTGGATGCAAGACAAATGCAGACACACGAGCAAAAATTAAAGAACGACAATACGACGAGTAATTACTCACAGGGGACCCGACACACTGGGGAAACAACAGACATCATTCATGAACGAAAATGGATGGAAAAGATTCACAACATTCAGAATATCAATGAATGAGGTGAGGAGAAATCTGGGAAATATAATAGGGACACAGAAACAAACATCAGAGACATTTAGTAGAACATCGAATGAACTCTGAAATATACCAGAGATACTCGGAAAAACATCGAATAAACTCTGGAACATATCTAAAGAAGCACATTGAAGACATATATTTTGAAGGTACATCTGAAACATTTAAGAAGGGTATTTAAATGTACGGGGAAAAGGTTTGAAGACATATCTGGGAGAACATCAGATAAGCAACAAAGGAGTTCTGGAAGAACATCAGAACAAAGATATATATATCCGGAAAAACATCGCAAAGATTCTGGAAAAACATCAGAATTAAGACTCAAACTGGAAAACATCAGAGAGAGAAACATATCCGGAAAAACATCAGATAGATTCTGGAAAAACATCAGAATCAAGGTAAATATCTGGAAAACCATCAGATAAGTTCTGGAAAAACATCAGAACAAAGACTTAATCTGGAAAAACATCATAGAGAGAAATAAATATCTGGAAAACCATCAGATAAGTTCTTGAAGAACATCAGAACAGAGACTCAATCTAGAAAACCATCAGAAAGAGAAATAAATATATGGAAAACCATCAGATAAGTTCTGGAAGAACATCAGAACAAAGACTCAATCTGGAAAAACATCAGAGAGAGAAACATATCCGGAAAAACATCAGAATCAAGGTAAATATCTGGAAAACCATCTGATGAGTTCTGGAAAAACATCAGAAAAAAGACTCAATCTGGAAAAACATCAGAGAGAGACAAACAAAGGTAACATTCAAGAATAGCGTTGGATAAAAGGAAACCAAACATCCAATAATGGATTTGAATGAAAGGTATAAACATAGTATCTGAGAATAGTATTGGATGTATATAAGAACAGATATATCCGGAAGAACAATCGGATAAGAAATGTCATATATGGAAGAACATCAGATAGACACGACGCAAAAATCTGTTTGGTAGGTGCCAAGTGAGTTGGACTTTGACCACAAGGTAAGACGTGGATAAAACACGACCTCGGGAGAAATGCAAATGAGGATGAAAAACTCATGTTATGCATATGTATATGAATTGTGCAGTTGACATATGATCAAATGCAAATGCAGACGCCGACGACAAGGCTCGATTCTTTTGGTGAGAAGACAAGACTGGAAGACTGATTCCTCAACACGAAGATCACTATCATTCTTCTTGGGGACTAAAGATGATACCGCTGAACATATCTCTGCCACACTGGTAAACTGTGTCAAATTGATGATCCTTGTAGGAAGGATGAAAAGCTGCTTGGGGATTCTTCAAGTAAACTGCTCCAGATTAGCTGTTTGTTGTAGATGAATTAATAATTGCTTCAGCTTGTCTGATGTTGAAAATGACTGATTCGCTGGGTGCTTGGAAGGCTTGCCCTAGTCTGAGTCTTGAAATATCTTCTGGATAAACCACATCTGAGAAGACCTTACTCTGAACAAATATTGAATTAATTCTTCAACAGGATGTGAAAAGAACTTTCCCCTGATAGGATCACCGACCAAGTTTCTCAACTGTTTGAAAATTCCTTGAGAGGAAAGCCAGTTTGCAAATAAAAGTGTTCATACCAACAAGGTAATGCAAAGTTCATGCAAGTTTTGAAATCAAAATCATTTTTGAAAGATGCAAAATAAATGAGTCATTGGTTAGAACACGGTGGTTCAAGACACTTAAAAGTGATAGGTAAAGCAAAAGGTATGATGCAAAAACAAATGATCTACAAAGATCTTTTAGAGTCAGTTTACGCAACCTTGTTGTAGTATGCTTTCAAAACAACCTTGCTTCAGTTAGGTCTTTTGAGGGTTGTAGCATGACCTGGTTCATGGTTTAAGAAACAAAGGATAAAGGCTCAAAGTTTATTTGTGCCCACCCAATCTACGTGATGATCTTCAGTCCTATGCTCAGTTAACTCAGAGTCTACACTCAGGTTCCTATAGGAATTGCACTGATTATAGCCATGATGTTGGTTCAGCAGTCAAAGGACTCTTGGGACGGCAGTCACTACTTCCTTATAACATCTGACATTGAGGATTTTCAGGGTAAAGATTTAAATACCTCCTCTCTTTTATTATCCCTAACTTTTGTCTGATTTGTTTCTTCCGAAGATTACAGACAGCGGGATGCCCCAGTTTTCCCTAAGTTTCCTTCATAGGTTTTGACTTAGCGGGCTTTTCTTCTGATTTATTTTTTTCGAAAGAAAGAGAGTGACTATCTGGCTTTAATGATTACGGTGAACCATCATTGGCATTTTAGCTTGAAAAACATCTTCGACACTTACTTGTTGCGTGCGAAGGAAAATAAATTATGGTTGCGACCTTTATATGAAAGGTGTCTTGGATGAACGCACAACCAAGTTAACTGAGAACTACCCATCCCAAGGTTAAAATTGTGGGTTTTTGTAAAGAAAGAAACTTCAACTTCTAGGCTCGAAGGGGTTAATGAGGGATTATCTTCATTATTTCTCCATTGTTTGGGAGTTGAAACAATGCCTTACATCGTCAACAAAGTTTGATTGAAAGCATACTGACAGCAGTTATGGGTATAACGTTTTCATCATCCTCCATCAAATATTTGCATGTCAAAAGTTTGAACAAAAGGTGTATATTTTTTAAAAGATAAAGCATAAAGATGCAAATAAAATGAATTGAATCAAAAGTTTCAATGCTCATTTCATTAACACAAAAGTACAAACATAATTTGAAGGCGAACAACTTAAACAAAATGAAGGAAAGTACAAACAACGAGAAACAAAAGGCCTAGTGACTAAATTTAGACAAGGATGAGTCGTCTTGTCTAAAACACTCGCGTTTAGGAAGACAGCTTGCTAAAGCCAGTCTGAAGCTTCACTTTGATGTACTGGTAAGGGATTGTTCTGGACATTCGACGTCTGTAATTAGCTCTAGTCCGATATCGGTGTCGAGGAATCAACTTGACGACTCAAAGGCACACTGGAAGATGGAGACAACTAGAGATGAGCGACTGGACAAACAGATGTATGCAATGAACCATGCAAAGATGTAAATGCAATGCAATGTTATGCAAGACAGGATGCAAAACACACATAACCGGATCAAAGATTCAAGATCATAGCATGGAGTCTGGGTAAAGAACCAACCATAGGGTGTGTACTAGGGGTAAATCACCTGCACAACGGGTTCTATCAAAGTTTCCAGAGTCATAGTAAATCCTTCAGATATTGCCAACTAACGCAACTACTTACGTGAGTCAACAATATTCTCAAGATAAACTCGTCTGAGTGTAGCATCGCGTGACAACTATTGAGGGACTACTCCCTAACAATTTTTGCACTACGTCCTAAAAATCCAAGTAGGGTAAAAGTGTTACTAAAGTTCCTCAGCTTCGCAGACTCGTATTGAAACAATTAGTGAATACACGACTACTCATGCATTACTAACCATCTCAAAGAGTCTCTACTGAGCGTGATTACATCATATGTCAGACATATTGGGACTACTCCCAATAGCCCAACTATTGATCATATCACAATCCTATCTCATGTGTCACTCAAATCCGGGTTAGGATTTATCTCACCACTCAAGGCACCCAAAACAAACAGATATATTGACAAATATACACAAATATACAAGCAAACAAACATATAGCAAACACAAATATAAACAAGGTGGGCTTAACCCTCTTAGGGGAGGTCCCCAGTGAAGTCACCATTCCTGTTGCAATGAGAATCGTGATACCAAGCTATTGATTAACTTGAATCTTTAATTCTTAAATTCACAACCGGACTTTAATTTATCCAAAAAGGAAAGGCTTAAAGAAAGAAAAACCTATAAAAATGCAAAGCAAAAAGCAAGGCTTAAAGCTAAGCAAAGAGAGATCTAAAGGTTCACGGGTTGGTTATTACTAGGGTAAGTATTTCACATCCTAAACATCTGTAGTACTCTACAAGAACCTCTTGTTAGTATTTGTGTTTGCTAGAGTTTGCTTGCTAAAGGAAAAGTGCTAAGGGTAGATATGTAAAGTATATACAAAGTTTGGTAAAGTTTGCTCGCGAAGACATCACATCTCGTGCCTACGTATCCTGACGGGAATGGAATCAGAGCAACCGTAGTTCTCCTGACTAGGGGTAAGAAACTCTTGACTGTGGTCAAGGTTCCAAAGGGAAAGTCAATGTCTGCGGCGAGACTCTTACATAGAGTGTGGCGACTCTAAACTAATGTTAAGTTAGCAAAGAAGGGAATGTCAACGGTGGAACGACTAAATAGAGCACGGTGACTCCAAGTCTAAGTTGCAAATATAAACAATGGAAATGTCCACAGCGGGACGACTAAATAGAGCACGGCGACTCCAAATCTAAGTTGTAAATGTTAACAGGAAGTTAGTTGTTAGTGAGGTGTTGCACCCCAAATTTTAACCCCTTAGATCCTCATCATCATTGTAGGATCATGTTTATTGGATTAACTAACCTTAACCCATTTCCAGTTTATCTTTGTTAAGATGCAGATGAATCAGGGTTTCGTACCGTCAAAATCGGGATTTCAGTGGTCTGATCAATCAATGTTTTGGATTAATTCAACCTCAATTAGGTCTCCACATCATCAAATATATTCCATTGGATCAAGTATGAATTCAATTTGAGGTGGTCACCCGGGAATTGAGAACAGTGCAGTTCAAGACGCCCGATTAGGGTTTTCGATCAGGAAAAGTCAACTGTAGTTTGACTTTTTATTTGAAGAGTGTTTCAATGGTGGGATTAAGGTCCATTAAGCTCCTATGGCTTAGTAAAGTACATCCAAGGAGTTTCAAGTCCTCAGAATGTCCGGATCATCGGCAGTCGACTCGGTAGTCACCGATTGATCGAACGGTTGACCAAAAAGTCAACTCTTCAACAATAAGGAATTTGACTTCAAGATGTGAATCAAAAATGTTCCTTATGTCATATTACACTTCCCCATAAAATTTCATGACCATTGGATCAAGGGTTAAGAAGTAATTGCAAAAATCGGGAATTAGGGTTTCGAAAGGGGCAAGACCATAACTCCTCAACCACACATCCAAATGAAGTGGTTCAAAGCTCATTGGAAAGCTCTTGACAAATCCTACAAAAGCCTCAAAGTGGTCCATGATCAAAAAATGCATAGATTTGGAGTTATGACAAGATTCATTTTAAGAAGGGAAATAACTTAGAAAAATTCTAAGTTATTTAGCCTTTTTAAGTGGTTTTTTCAGCAACTTGGAAGGGTTTTTCAACCTAGTTCCATATATAATTTGGAAATCCCCAAATCATGAAAGTTATAGAGCTACTTAAGGGCTTTCCAAATTGTGGTAGAACTCCTCAATAGCATGTGTGAGCAGAAAGTTATGGACTATGGAAGTTAGGGCTGTCAACACTTGAAATCACAATCCAACACTTCTCAAAAATCAGATTTCACAACTTGAGACATCCTCAACCCTTGGATCATAATTCAATCTAATTTTTAGATGTGTGGAGGAAGGGAAATGCAGAAAAATGGAGATAGATGTTGGTTTCCATCCTAAGCTCAGGTTTCGTACCTTTGGAGATGTATTGTTGGATTCCAAGCACAAGTTTTGTACCTTTGGAAGATGTTTGTTGCCATCCCGAGCACAGGTTGTGTATCTTTGGAGATGTATACTTTGAATCCCGAGTTCAAAAATTCCCAGAGACTAAAGTGGTTGCATTTGTATGAAGTGTTCTATATCCTAATGTTTTTAGGGTATTAGTTTTTGATCCTAAAGTTTTGAGGGTCTTCGTCCAATCCTAAGGTGTTGAGGGTTGTGTCTCTACTATATCCTAATATTTTGAGGGTATTAGTTTTTGATCCTAAAGTTTTGAGGGTCTTCGTCCAATCCTAAGGTGTTGAGGGTTGTGTCTATACTATATCCTAATGTTTTGAGGGTATTAGTTTTTGATCCTAAAAGTTTGAGGGTCTTTGTCCAATCCTAATGTGTTGAGGGTTGTGTCACTACTATATCCTAAGGTTTTGAGGGTATTAGTTTGCAATCCTAACGTGTTGAGGGTTGTGTCTCTGCTGTATCCTAACGGTTTGAGGATATTAGCTTTTGTTCCTAAAGTATTGAGGGATATATCTATGCTTCTTGTTTGCAGACCGGGTCGTCACCAAACTCTTTGGAAAATCCGATAATTAATACCTAGTGGTCACTGGCATTGCTTGAAACCTAATCGTTATCAGTACCGTTAGTCGGTTGTTACCAATTCCCAGCCGAAGTCCTATATGTTATCAATATTGTTTGGATATTCCCAATTGAAATTGGAACTTCGATTTGGTTGTCACCATATCCCCAGGAAGTCTATCGGTATTTAGAACTTTTGGGAAGCCGAATGTTGGATTGGTCATCACCATCCTCCCTAGTAAGTCTAGGGAAACTAGCACTATTTGAAGCTATTTTTTGTTCTGGTCGTCACCAATCTCCCCAGTTGAAGCTTTTGCTTTTCCAGTTGAGTCTCGGATAATTAGTGGATACTAGTTTCCCCGGTGCGTCCGAACTTGTTCTTACCATATTCCTGAAGATTCCGTTTGAACTCTTCGTTATAGGAAATTTTCTCATCTGGTTATCCCTAGTAAGATTTGTGTCTTCGTTCCGTCTTTTCCCTGGTGAAGCTTTGCTTCCCCAGTGGAATTTTTCCCCAGCAAGTTTTCCCCAGTGTGGTTTGCATTTCTTTTCTTTCGTTTCCCCACTGAAGAATTGTCATCTTCCCTAGTGGGTCTCGTCATCTGGTTATCCCCAGTGAGAGTCGTATCTCCTTTCCCCAATGAAGATGTGTCTTCCCTAGTGGAATTTGTGTCCCCTGTGTGAAAGATTTCCTTGAACAAGCATCTTTAGTCATGTCTGAACTATCTTGCTTACTTGGTCTGGAATCTTTCCCCAGTGTGTTGGGTCCTCGTGAGTGGTTACTCGTCGTTTTGCCGTTCTTTTATCTATTTGCTCGTGTGTCTGCATCCGTCTTGCATTCAAGCATCATATAGCATCATTTAGATTCATGGCATATTTGCATTCGTCCTTTCGCATACCATCGGATCTAAAGGACAAAATTTTTGGTTTGCTATATTTAAATACCTTTCACTGCGATTCAATGAGGATTGTTATCTCTCATTTCCATCTAGTGAAGATATTTAAATAGGGGCATCTGTTGCACCCCAAATTTTAACCCCTTATATCCTCATCATCATTGTAGGATCATGTTTATTGGATTAACTAACCTTAACCCATTTCCAGTTTATGTTTGTTAAGATGCAGATGAATCAGGGTTCCGTACCGTCAAAATCGGGATTTCAGTGGTCTGATCAATCAATGTTTTGGATTGATTCAACCTCAATTAGGTCTCCACATCATCAAATATATTCCATTGGATCAATTATGAATTCAATTTGAGGTGGTCACCCGGGAATTGAGAACAGTGCAGTTCAAGACGCCCGATTAGGGTTTTCGATCAGGAAAAGTCAACTGTAGTTTGACTTTTTATTTGAAGAGTGTTTCAATGGTGGGATTAAGGTCCATTAAGCTCCTATGGCTTATTAAAGTACATCCAAGGAGTTTCAAGTCCTCAGAATGTCCGGATCATCGGCAGTCGACTCGGTAGTCACCGATTGATCGAACGGTTGACCAAAAAGTCAACTCTTCAACAATAAGGAATTTGACTTCAAGATGTGAATAAAAAATGTTCCTTATGTCATATTACACCTCCCCATAAAATTTCATGACCATTGGATCAAGGGTTAAGAAGTAATTGCAAAAATCGGGAATTAGGGTTTCGAAAGGGGCAAGACCATAACTCCTCAACCACACATTCAAATGAAGTGGTTCAAAGCTCATTGGAAAGCCCTTGACAAATCCTACAAAAGCCTCAAAGTGGTCCATGATAAAAAAATGCATAGACTTGGAGTTATGACAAGATTCATTTTAATAAGGGAAATAACTTAGAAAAATTCTAAGTTATTTAGCCTTTTTAAGTGGTTTTTTCAGCAACTTGGAAGGGTTTTTCAACCTAGATCCATATATAATTTGGAAATCCCCAAAACATGAAAGTTATAGAGCTACTTAAGGGCTTTCCAAAATATGGTAGAACTCCTCAATAGCTTGTGTGAGCAGAAAGTTATGGACTATGGAAGTTAGGGCTGTCAACACTTGAAATCACAATCCAACACTTCTCAAAAATCAGATTTCACAACTTGAGACATCCTCAACCCTTGGATCATGATTCAATCTGATGTTTAGATGTGTGGAGGAAGGGAAATGTAGAAAAATGGAGATAGATGTTGGTTTCCATCCTAAGCTCAGGTTTCGTACCTTTGGAGATGTATTGTTGGATTCCAAGCACAAGTTTTGTACCTTTGGAAGATGTTTGTTGCCATCCCGAGCACAGGTTGTGTATCTTTGGAGATGTATACTTTGAATCCCGAGTTCAGAAATTCCCAGAGACTAAAGTGGTTGCATTTGTATGAAGTGTTCTATATCCTAATGTTTTGAGGGTATTAGTTTTTGATCCTAAAGTTTTGAGGGTCTTCGTCCAATCCTAATGTGTTGAGGGTTGTGTCTCTACTATATCCTAATGTTTTGAGGGTATTAGTTTTTGATCCTAAAGTTTTGAGGGTCTTCGTCCAATCCTAAGGTGTTGAGGGTTGTGTCTATATTATATCCTAATGTTTTGAGGGTATTAGTTTTTGATCCTAAAAGTTTGAGGGTCTTCGTCCAATCCTAATGTGTTGAGGGTTGTGTCACTACTATATCCTAAGGTTTTGAGGGTATTAGTTTGCAATCCTAACGTGTTGAGGGTTGTGTCTCTGTTGTATCCTAACACTTTGAGGATATTAGCTTTTGTTCCTAAAGTATTGAGGGATATATTTATGCTTCTTGTTTGCAAACCGGGTCGTCACCAAACTCTTTGGAAAATCCGATAATTAATACCCAGTGGTTACTGGCATTGCTTGCAAACTAATCGTTATCAGTACCGTGAGTCGGTTGTTACCAATTCCCAGCCGAAGTCCTATATGTTATCAATATTGTTTGGAAATTCCCAATTGAAATTGGAACTTCGATTTGGTTGTCACCATATCCCCAGGAAGTCTATCGGTATTTAGCACTTTTGGGAAGCCGAACGTTGGATTGGTCATCACCATCCTCCCTAGTAAGTCTAGGGAAACTAGCACTATTTGAAGCTATTTTTGGTTCTGGTCGTCACCAGTCTCCCTAGTTGAAGCTTTTGCTTTTCCAGTTGAGTCTCGGATAATTAGTGGATACTAGTTTCCCCGACGCGTCCGATCTTGTTCCTAACCTTTTCCTGAAGATTCCGTTTGAACTCTTCGTTATAGGAAATTTTCTCATCTGGTTATCCCTAGTGAGATTCGTGTCTTCGTTTCGTCTGTTCCCCGGTGAAGCTTTGCTTCCCCAGTGGAATTGTTCCCTAGTATGGTTTGCATTTCTTTTCTTTCGTTTCCCCACTGAAGAATTGTCATCTTCCCCGGTGGGTCTCCTCATCTGGTTATCCCCAGTGAGAGTCGTATCTCCTTTCCCCAATGAAGATGTGTCTTCCCTGGTGGAATCTGTGTCCCCTGTGTGAAAGATTTCCTTGAACAAGCATCTTAAGTCATGTCTGAACTATCTTGCTTACTTGGTTTGGAATCTTTCCCCAGTGTGTTGGGTCCTCGTGAGTGGTTACTCGTCGTTTTGCCGTTCTTTTATCTATTTGCTCGTGTGTCTGCATCCGTCTTGCATTCAAGCAGCATATAGCATCATTTAGATTCATGGCATATTTCCATTCGTCCTTTCGCATACCATCGGATCTAAAGGACAAAATTTCTGGTTTGCTATATTTAAATACCTTTCACTGCGATTCAATGAGGATTGTTATCTCTCATTTCCATCTAGTGAAGATATTTAAATAGGGGCATCTGTTGCACCCCAAATTTAACCCCTTAGACCCTCATCATCATTGTAGGATCATGTTTATTGGATTAACTAACCTTAACCCATTTCCAGTTTATCTTTGTTAAGATGTAGATGAATCAGGGTTCCGTACCGTCAAAATCGGGATTTCAGTGGTCTGATCAATCAATGTTTTGGATTGATTCAACCTCAATTAGGTCTCCACATCATCAAATATATTCCATTGGATCAAGTATGAATTCAATTTGAGGTGGTCACCCGGGAATTGAGAACAGTGCAGTTCAAGACGCCCGATTAGGGTTTTCGATCAGGAAAAGTCAATTGTAGTTTGACTTTTTATTTGAAGAGTGTTTCAATGGTGGGATTAAGGTCCATTAAGCTCCTATGGCTTAGTAAAGTACATCCAAGGAGTTTCAAGTCCTCAGAATGTCCGGATCATCGGCAGTCGACTCGGTAGTCACCGATTGATCGAACGGTTGACCAAAAAGTCAACTCTTCAACAATAAGGAATTTGACTTCAAGATGTGAATCAAAAATGTTCCTTATGTCATATTACACCTCCCCATAAAATTGCATGACCATTGGATCAAGGGTTAAGAAGTAATTGCAAAAATCGGGAACTAGGGTTTCGAAAGGGGCAAGACCATAACTCCTCAACCACACATCCAAATGAAGTGGTTCAAAGCTCATTGGAAAGCTCTTGACAAATCCTACAAAATCCTCAAAGTGGTCCATGGTCAAAAAATGCATAGATTTGGAGTTATGACAAGATTCATTTTAAGAAGGGAAATAACTTAGAAAAATTCTAAGTTATTTAGCCTTTTTAAGTGGTTTTTTCAGCAACTTGGAAGGGTTTTTCAACCTAGTTCCATATATAATTTGGAAATCCCCAAATCATGAAAGTTATAGAGCTACTTAAGGGCTTTCCAAATTGTGGTAGAACTCCTCAATAGCATGTGTGAGCAGAAAGTTATGGACTATGGAAGTTAGGGTTGTCAACACTTGAAATCACAATCCAACACTTCTCAAAAATCAGATTTCACAACTTGAGACATCCTCAACGCTTGGATCATGATTCAATCTGATGTTTAGATGTGTGGAGGAAGGGAAATGTATAAAAATGGAGATAGATGTTGGTTTCCATCCTAAGCTCAGGTTTCGTACCTTTGGAGATGTATTGTTGGATTCCAAGCACAAGTTTTGTACCTTTGGATGATGTTTGTTGCCATCCCGAGCACAGGTTGTGTATCTTTGGAGATGTATACTTTGAATCCCGAGTTCAGAAATTCCCAGAGACTAAAGTGGTTGCATTTGTATGAAGTGTTCTATATCCTAATGTTTTGAGGGTATTAGGATTTGATCCTAAAGTTTTGAGGGTCTTCGTCCAATCCTAAGTGTTGAGGGTTGTGTCTCTACTATATCCTAATGTTTTGAGGGTATTAGTTTTTGATCCTAAAGTTTTGAGGGTCTTCGTCCAATCCTAAGGTGTTGAGGGTTGTGTCTATACTATATCCTAATGTTTTGAGGGTATTAGTTTTTGATCCTAAAAGTTTGAGGGTCTTCGTCCAATCCTAATGTGTTGAGGGTTGTGTCACTACTATATCCTAAGGTTTTGAGGGTATTAGTTTGCAATCCTAACGTGTTGAGGGTTGTGTCTCTGTTGTATCCTAACACTTTGAGGATATTAGCTTTTGTTCCTAAAGTATTGAGGGATATATTTATGCTTCTTGTTTGCAAACCGGGTCGTCACCAAACTCTTTGGAAAATCCGATAATTAATACCCAGTGGTTACTGGCATTGCTTGCAAACTAATCGTTATCAGTACCGTGAGTCGGTTGTTACCAATTCCCAGCCGAAGTCCTATATGTTATCAATATTGTTTGGAAATTCCCAATTGAAATTGGAACTTCGATTTGGTTGTCACCATATCCCCAGGAAGTCTATCGGTATTTAGCACTTTTGGGAAGCCGAACGTTGGATTGGTCATCACCATCCTCCCTAGTAAGTCTAGGGAAACTAGCACTATTTGAAGCTATTTTTTGTTCTGGTCGTCACCAGTCTCCCTAGTTGAAGCTTTTGCTTTTCCAGTTGAGTCTCGGATAATTAGTGGATACTAGTTTCCCCGACGCGTCCGATCTTGTTCCTAACCTTTTCCTGAAGATTCCGTTTGAACTCTTCGTTATAGGAAATTTTCTCATCTGGTTATCCCTAGTGAGATTCGTGTCTTTGTTCCGTCTGTTCCCCGGTGAAGCTTTGCTTCCCCAGTGGAATTGTTCCCCAGCAAGTTTTCCCCAGTGGGCTTCTTCCCTAGTATGGTTTGCATTTCTTTTCTTTCGTTTCCCCACTGAAGAATTGTCATCTTCCCCGGTGGGTCTCCTCATCTGGTTATCCCCAGTGAGAGTCGTATCTCCTTTCCCCAATGAAGATGTGTCTTCCCTGGTGGAATCTGTGTCCCCTGTGTGAAACATTTCCTTGAACAAGCATCTTTAGTCATGTCTGAACTATCTTGCTTACTTGGTCTAAAATCTTTCCCCAGTGTGTTGGGTCCTCGTGAGTGGTTACTCGTCGTTTTGCCGTTCTTTTATCTATTTGCTCGTGTGTCTGCATCCGTCTTGCATTCAAGCAGCATATAGCATCATTTAGATTCATGGCATATTTCCATTCGTCCTTTCGCATACCATCGGATCTAAAGGACAAAATTTCTGGTTTGCTATATTTAAATACCTTTCACTGCGATTCAATGAGGATTGTTATCTCTCATTTCCATCTAGTGAAGATATTTAAATAGGGGCATCTGTTGCACCCCAAATTTAACCCCTTAGATCCTCATCATCATTGTAGGATCATGTTTATTGGATTAACTAACCTTAACCCATTTCCAGTTTATCTTTGTTAAGATGTAGATGAATCAGGGTTCCGTACCGTCAAAATCGGGATTTCAGTGGTCTGATCAATCAATGTTTTGGATTGATTCAACCTCAATTAGGTCTCCACATCATCAAATATATTCCATTGGATCAAGTATGAATTCAATTTGAGGTGGTCACCCGGGAATTGAGAACAGTGCAGTTCAAGACGCCCGATTAGGGTTTTCGATCAGGAAAAGTCAATTGTAGTTTGACTTTTTATTTGAAGAGTGTTTCAATGGTGGGATTAAGGTCCATTAAGCTCCTATGGCTTAGTAAAGTACATCCAAGGAGTTTCAAGTCCTCAGAATGTCCGGATCATCGGCAGTCGACTCGGTAGTCACCGATTGATCGAACGGTTGACCAAAAAGTCAACTCTTCAACAATAAGGAATTTGACTTCAAGATGTGAATAAAAAATGTTCCTTATGTCATATTACACCTCCCCATAAAATTGCATGACCATTGGATCAAGGGTTAAGAAGTAATTGCAAAAATCGGGAACTAGGGTTTCGAAAGGGGCAAGACCATAACTCCTCAACCACACATCCAAATGAAGTGGTTCAAAGCTCATTGGAAAGCTCTTGACAAATCCTACAAAATCCTAAAAGTGGTCCATGGTCAAAAAATGCATAGATTTGGAGTTATGACAAGATTCATTTTAAGAAGGGAAATAACTTAGAAAAATTCTAAGTTATTTAGCCTTTTTAAGTGGTTTTTTCAGCAACTTGGAAGGGTTTTTCAACCTAGTTCCATATATAATTTGGAAATCCCCAAATCATGAAAGTTATAGAGCTACTTAAGGGCTTTCCAAATTGTGGTAGAACTCCTCAATAGCATGTGTGAGCAGAAAGTTATGGACTATGGAAGTTAGGGTTGTCAACACTTGAAATCACAATCCAACACTTCTCAAAAATCAGATTTCACAACTTGAGACATCCTCAACGCTTGGATCATGATTCAATCTGATGTTTAGATGTGTGGAGGAAGGGAAATGTATAAAAATGGAGATAGATGTTGGTTTCCATCCTAAGCTCAGGTTTCGTACCTTTGGAGATGTATTGTTGGATTCCAAGCACAAGTTTTGTACCTTTGGAAGATGTTTGTTGCCATCCCGAGCACAGGTTGTGTATCTTTGGAGATGTATACTTTGAATCCCGAGTTCAGAAATTCCCAGAGACTAAAGTGGTTGCATTTGTATGAAGTGTTCTATATCCTAATGTTTTGAGGGTATTAGGATTTGATCCTAAAGTTTTGAGGGTCTTCGTCCAATCCTAAGTGTTGAGGGTTGTGTCTCTACTATATCCTAATGTTTTGAGGGTATTAGTTTTTGATCCTAAAGTTTTGAGGGTCTTCGTCCAATCCTAAGGTGTTGAGGGTTGTGTCTATACTATATCCTAATGTTTTGAGGGTATTAGTTTTTGATCCTAAAAGTTTGAGGGTCTTCGTCCAATCCTAATGTGTTGAGGGTTGTGTCACTACTATATCCTAAGGTTTTGAGGGTATTAGTTTGCAATCCTAACGTGTTGAGGGTTGTGTCTCTGTTGTATCCTAACACTTTGAGGATATTAGCTTTTGTTCCTAAAGTATTGAGGGATATATTTATGCTTCTTGTTTGCAAACCGGGTCGTCACCAAACTCTTTGGAAAATCCGATAATTAATACCCAGTGGTTACTGGCATTGCTTGCAAACTAATCGTTATCAGTACCGTGAGTCGGTTGTTACCAATTCCCAGCCGAAGTCCTATATGTTATCAATATTGTTTGGAAATTCCCAATTGAAATTGGAACTTCGATTTGGTTGTCACCATATCCCCAGGAAGTCTATCGGTATTTAGCACTTTTGGGAAGCCGAACGTTGGATTGGTCATCACCATCCTCCCTAGTAAGTCTAGGGAAACTAGCACTATTTGAAGCTATTTTTTGTTCTGGTCGTCACCAGTCTCCCTAGTTGAAGCTTTTGCTTTTCCAGTTGAGTCTCGGATAATTAGTGGATACTAGTTTCCCCGACGCGTCCGATCTTGTTCCTAACCTTTTCCTGAAGATTCCGTTTGAACTCTTCGTTATAGGAAATTTTCTCATCTGGTTATCCCTAGTGAGATTCGTGTCTTTGTTCCGTCTGTTCCCCGGTGAAGCTTTGCTTCCCCAGTGGAATTGTTCCCCAGCAAGTTTTCCCCAGTGGGCTTCTTCCCTAGTATGGTTTGCATTTCTTTTCTTTCGTTTCCCCACTGAAGAATTGTCATCTTCCCCGGTGGGTCTCCTCATCTGGTTATCCCCAGTGAGAGTCGTATCTCCTTTCCCCAATGAAGATGTGTCTTCCCTGGTGGAATCTGTGTCCCCTGTGTGAAACATTTCCTTGAACAAGCATCTTTAGTCATGTCTGAACTATCTTGCTTACTTGGTCTAGAATCTTTCCCCAGTGTGTTGGGTCCTCGTGAGTGGTTACTCGTCGTTTTGCCGTTCTTTTATCTATTTGCTCGTGTGTCTGCATCCGTCTTGCATTCAAGCAGCATATAGGATCATTTAGATTCATGGCATATTTCCATTCGTCCTTTCGCATACCATCGGATCTAAAGGACAAAATTTCTGGTTTGCTATATTTAAATACCTTTCACTGCGATTCAATGAGGATTGTTATCTCTCATTTCCATCTAGTGAAGATATTTAAATAGGGGCATCTGTTGCACCCCAAATTTAACCCCTTAGATCCTCATCATCATTGTAGGATCATGTTTATTGGATTAACTAACCTTAACCCATTTCCAGTTTATCTTTGTTAAGATGTAGATGAATCAGGGTTCCGTACCGTCAAAATCGGGATTTCAGTGGTCTGATCAATCAATGTTTTGGATTGATTCAACCTCAATTAGGTCTCCACATCATCAAATATATTCCATTGGATCAAGTATGAATTCAATTTGAGGTGGTCACCCGGGAATTGAGAACAGTGCAGTTCAAGACGCCCGATTAGGGTTTTCGATCAGGAAAAGTCAATTGTAGTTTGACTTTTTATTTGAAGAGTGTTTCAATGGTGGGATTAAGGTCCATTAAGCTCCTATGGCTTAGTAAAGTACATCCAAGGAGTTTCAAGTCCTCAGAATGTCCGGATCATCGGCAGTCGACTCGGTAGTCACCGATTGATCGAACGGTTGACCAAAAAGTCAACTCTTCAACAATAAGGAATTTGACTTCAAGATGTGAATCAAAAATGTTCCTTATGTCATATTACACCTCCCCATAAAATTTCATGACCATTGGATCAAGGGTTAAGAAGTAATTGCAAAAATCGGGAACTAGGGTTTCGAAAGGGGCAAGACCATAACTCCTCAACCACACATCCAAATGAAGTGGTTCAAAGCTCATTGGAAAGCTCTTGACAAATCCTACAAAATCCTCAAAGTGGTCCATGGTCAAAAAATGCATAGATTTGGAGTTATGACAAGATTCATTTTAAGAAGGGAAATAACTTAGAAAAATTCTAAGTTATTTAGCCTTTTTAAGTGGTTTTTTCAGCAACTTGGAAGGGTTTTTCAACCTAGTTCCATATATAATTTGGAAATCCCCAAATCATGAAAGTTATAGAGCTACTTAAGGCTTTCCAAATTGTGGTAGAACTCCTCAATAGCATGTGTGAGCAGAAAGTTATGGACTATGGAAGTTAGGGTTGTCAACACTTGAAATCACAATCCAACACTTCTCAAAAATCAGATTTCACAACTTGAGACATCCTCAACGCTTGGATCATGATTCAATCTGATGTTTAGATGTGTGGAGGAAGGTAAATGTATAAAAATGGAGATAGATGTTGGTTTCCATCCTAAGCTCAGGTTTCGTACCTTTGGAGATGTATTGTTGGATTCCAAGCACAAGTTTTGTACCTTTGGAAGATGTTTGTTGCCATCCCGAGCACAGGTTGTGTATCTTTGGAGATGTATACTTTGAATCCCGAGTTCAGAAATTCCCAGAGACTAAAGTGGTTGCATTTGTATGAAGTGTTCTATATCCTAATGTTTTGAGGGTATTAGGATTTGATCCTAAAGTTTTGAGGGTCTTCGTCCAATCCTAAGTGTTGAGGGTTGTGTCTCTACTATATCCTAATGTTTTGAGGGTATTAGTTTTTGATCCTAAAGTTTTGAGGGTCTTCGTCCAATCCTAAGGTGTTGAGGGTTGTGTCTATACTATATCCTAATGTTTTGAGGGTATTAGTTTTTGATCCTAAAAGTTTGAGGGTCTTCGTCCAATCCTGATGTGTTGAGGGTTGTGTCACTACTATATCCTAAGGTTTTGATGGTATTAGTTTGCAATCCTAACGTGTTAAGGGTTGTGTCTCTGTTGTACACTTTGAGGATATTATCTTTTGTTCCTAAAGTATTGAGGGATATATTTATGCTTCTTGTTTGCAGACCGGGTCGTCACCAAACTCTTTGGAAAATACGATAATTAATACCCAGTGGTTACTGGCATTGCTTGCAAACTAATCGTTATCAGTACCGTGAGTCGGTTGTTACCAATTCCCAGCCGAAGTCCTATATGTTATCAATATTGTTTGGAAATTCCCAATTGAAATTAGAACTTCGATTTGGTTGTCACCATATCCCCAGGAAGTCTATCGGTATTTAGCACTTTTGGGTATCCGAACGTTGGATTGGTCATCACCATCCTCCCTAGTAAGTCTAGGGAAACTAGCACTATTTGAAGCTATTTTTTGTTCTGGTCGTCACCAGTCTCCCCAGTTGAAGCTTTTGGTTTTCCAGTTGAGTCTCGGATAATTAGTGGATACTAGTTTCCCCGACGCGTCCGATCTTGTTCCTAACCTTTTCCTGAAGATTCCGTTTGAACTCTTTGTTATAGGAAATTTTCTCATTTGGTTATCCCCAGTGAGATTCGTGTCTTCGTTCCGTCTTTTCCCCGGTGAAGCTTTGCTTCCCCAGTGGAATTGTTCCTCAACAAGTTTTCCCCAGTGGGCTTCTTCCCCAATGTGGTTTGCATTTCTTTTCTTTCGTTTCCCCACTGAAGAATTGTCATCTTCCCTGGTGGGTCTCCTCATCTGGTTATCCCCAGTGAGAGTCGCATCTCCTTTCCCCAATGAAGATGTGTCTTCCCTGGTGGAATTTGTGTCCCCTGTGTGAAAGATTTCCTTGAACAAGCATCTTTAGTCATGTCTGAACTATCTTGCTTACTTGGTCTGGAATCTTTCCCCAGTGTGTTGGGTCCTCGTGAGTGGTTACTCGTCGTTTTGCCGTTCTTTTATCTATTTGCTCGTGTGTCTGCATCCGTCTTGCATTCAAGCATCATATAGCATCATTTAGATTCATGGCATATTTCCATTCGTCCTTTCGCATACCATCGGATCTAAAGGACAAAATTTCTGGTTTGGTATATTTAAATACCTTTCACTGCGATTTAATAAGGATTGTTATCTCTCATTTCCATCTAGTGAAGATATTTAAATAGGGGCATCTGTTGCACCCCAAATTTTAACCCCTTAGATCCTCATCATCATTGTAGGATCATGTTTATTGGATTAACTAACCTTAACTTATTTCCAGTTTATCTTTGTTAAGATGCAGATGAATCAGGGTTCCGTACCGTCAAAATCGGGATTTCAGTGGTCTGATCAATCAATGTTTTGGATTGATTCAACCTCAATTAGGTATCCACATCATCAAATATATTCCATTGGATCAAGTATGAATTCAATTTGAGGTGGTCACCCGGGAATTGAGAACAGTGCAGTTCAAGACGCCCGATTAGGGTTTTCGATCAGGAAAAGTCAACTGTAGTTCGACTTTTTATTTGAAGAGTGTTTCAATGGTGGGATTAAGGTCCATTAAGCTCCTATGGCTTAGTAAAGTACATCCAAGGAGTTTCAAGTCCTCAGAATGTCCGGATCATCGGCAGTCGACTCGGTAGTCACCGATTGATCGAACGGTTGACCAAAAAGTCAACTCTTCAACAATAAGGAATTTGACTTCAAGATGTGAATCAAAAATGTTCCTTATGTCATATTACACCTCCCCATAAAATTGCATGACCATTGGATCAAGGGTTAAGAAGTAATTGCAAAAATCGGGAATTAGGGTTTCGAAAGGGGCAAGACCATAACTCCTCAACCACACATCCAAATGAAGTGGTTCAAAGCTCATTGGAAAGCTCTTGACAAATCCTACAAAATACTCAAAGTGGTCCATGATCAAAAAATGCATAGATTTGGAGTTATGACAAGATTCATTTTAATAAGGGAAATAACTTAGAAAAATTCTAAGTTATTTAGCCTTTTTAAGTGGTTTTTTCAGCAACTTGGAAGGGTTTTTCAACCTAGTTCCATATATAATTTGGAAATCCCCAAATCATGAAAGTTATAGAGCTACTTAAGGGCTTTCCAAATTGTGGTAGAACTCCTCAATAGCATGTGTGAGCAGAAAGTTATGGACTATGGAAGTTAGGGTTGTCAACACTTGAAATCACAATCCAACACTTCTCAAAAATCAGATTTCACAACTTGAGACATACTCAACCCTTGGATCATAATTCAATCTAATTTTTAGATGTGTGGAGGAAGGGAAATGTATAAAAATGGAGATAGATGTTGGTTTCCATCCTAAGCTCAGGTTTCGTACCTTTGGAGATGTATTGTTGGATTCCAAGCACAAGTTTTGTACCTTTGGAAGATGTTTGTTGCCATCCCGAGCACAGGTTGTGTATCTTTGGAGATGTATACTTTGAATCCCGAGTTCAGAAATTCCCAGAGACTAAAGTGGTTGCATTTGTATGAAGTGTTCTATATCCTAATGTTTTGAGGGTATTAGTTTTTGATCCTAAAGTTTTGAGGGTCTTCGTCCAATCCTAAGGTGTTGAGGGTTGTGTCTCTACTATATCCTAATGTTTTGAGGGTATTAGTTTTTGATCCTAAAGTTTTGAGGGTCTTCGTCTAATCCTAAGGTGTTAAGGGTTGTGTCTATACTATATCCTAATGTTTTGAGGGTATTAGTTTTTGATCCTAAAAGTTTGAGGGTCTTCGTCCAATCCTAATGTGTTGAGGGTTGTGTCACTACTATATCCTAAGGTTTTGAGGGTATTAGTTTTCAATCCTAACGTGTTGAGGGTTGTGTCTATGTTGTACACTTTGAGGATATTATCTTTTGTTCCTAAAGTATTGAGGGATATATTTATGCTTCTTGTTTGCAGACCGGGTCGTCACCAAACTCTTTGGAAAATCCGATAATTAATACCCAGTGGTTACTGGCATTGCTTGCAAACTAATCGTTATCAGTACCGTGAGTCGGTTGTTACCAATTCCCAGCCGAAGTCCTATATGTTATCAATATTGTTTGGAAATTCCCAATTGAAATTAGAACTTCGATTTGGTTGTCACCATATCCCCAGGAAGTCTATCGGTATTTAGCACTTTTGGGAAGCCGAACGTTGGATTGGTCATCACCATCCTCCCTAGTAAGTCTAGGGAAACTAGCACTATTTGAAGCTATTTTTTGTTCTGGTCGTCACCAGTCTCCCTAGTTGAAGCTTTTGCTTTTCCAGTTGAGTCTCGGATAATTAGTGGATACTAGTTTCACCGGCGCGTCCGATCTTGTTCCTAACCTTTTCCTGAAGATTCCGTTTGAACTCTTTGTTATAGGAAATTTTCTCATTTGGTTATCCCCAGTGAGATTCGTGTCTTCGTTCTGTCTTTTCCCCGGTGAAGCTTTGCTTCCCCAGTGGAATTGTTCCCCAACAAGTTTTCCCCAGTGGGCTTCTTCCCCAATGTGGTTTGCATTTCTTTTCTTTCGTTTCCCCACTGAAGAATTGTCATCTTCCCCGGTGGGTCTCCTCATCTGGTTATCCCCAATGAGAGTCGTATCTCCTTTCCCCAATGAAGATGTGTCTTCCCTGGTGGAATTTGTGTACCCTGTGTGAAAGATTTCCTTGAACAAGCATCTTTAGTCATGTCTGAACTATCTTGCTTACTTGGTCTGGAATCTTTCCCCAGTGTGTTGGGTCCTCGTGAGTGGTTACTCGTTGTTTTGCCGTTCTTTTATCTATTTGCTCGTGTGTCTGCATCCCTCTTGCATTCAAGCATCATATAGTATCATTCAGATTCATGGCATATTTCCATTCGTCCTTTCGCATACCATCGGATCTAAAGGACAAAATTTCTGGTTTGCTATATTTAAATACCTTTCACTGCGATTTAATGAGGATTGTTATCTCTCATTTCCATCTAGTGAAGATATTTAAATAGGGGCATCTGTTGCACCCCAAATTTTAACCCCTTAGATCCTCATCATCATTGTAGGATCATGTTTATTGGATTAACTAACCTTAACTTATTTCCAGTTTATCTTTGTTAAGATGCAGATGAATCAGGGTTCCGTACCGTCAAAATCGGGATTTCAGTGGTCTGATCAATCAATGTTTTGGATTGATTCAACCTCAATTAGGTATCCACATCATCAAATATATTCCATTGGATCAAGTATGAATTCAATTTGAGGTGGTCACCCGGGAATTGAGAACAGTGCAGTTCAAGACGCCCGATTAGGGTTTTCGATCAGGAAAAGTCAACTGTAGTTCGACTTTTTATTTGAAGAGTGTTTCAATGGTGGGATTAAGGTCCATTAAGCTCCTATGGCTTAGTAAAGTACATCCAAGGAGTTTCAAGTCCTCAGAATGTCCGGATCATCGGCAGTCGACTCGGTAGTCACCGATTGATCGAACGGTTGACCAAAAAGTCAACTCTTCAACAATAAGGAATTTGACTTCAAGATGTGAATCAAAAATGTTCCTTATGTCATATTACACCTCCCCATAAAATTGCATGACCATTGGATCAAGGGTTAAGAAGTAATTGCAAAAATCGGGAATTAGGGTTTCGAAAGGGGCAAGACCATAACTCCTCAACCACACATCCAAATGAAGTGGTTCAAAGCTCATTGGAAAGCTCTTGACAAATCCTACAAAATACTCAAAGTGGTCCATGATCAAAAAATGCATAGATTTGGAGTTATGACAAGATTCATTTTAAGAAGGGAAATAACTTAGAAAAATTCTAAGTTATTTAGCCTTTTTAAGTGGTTTTTTCAGCAACTTGGAAGGGTTTTTCAACCTAGTTCCATATATAATTTGGAAATCCCCAAATCATGAAAGTTATAGAGCTACTTAAGGGCTTTCCAAATTATGGTAGAACTCCTCAATAGCATGTGTGAGCAGAAAGTTATGGACTATGGAAGTTAGGGTTGTCAACACTTGAAATCACAATCCAACACTTCTCAAAAATCAGATTTCACAACTTGAGACATACTCAACCCTTGGATCATAATTCAATCTAATTTTTAGATGTGTGGAGGAAGGGAAATGTATAAAAATGGAGATAGATGTTGGTTTCCATCCTAAGCTCAGGTTTCGTACCTTTGGAGATGTATTGTTGGATTCCAAGCACAAGTTTTGTACCTTTGGAAGATGTTTGTTGCCATCCCGAGCACAGGTTGTGTATCTTTGGAGATGTATACTTTGAATCCCGAGTTCAGAAATTCCCAGAGACTAAAGTGGTTGCATTTGTATGAAGTGTTCTATATCCTAATGTTTTGAGGGTATTAGTTTTTGATCCTAAAGTTTTGAGGGTCTTCGTCCAATCCTAAGGTGTTGAGGGTTGTGTCTCTACTATATCCTAATGTTTTGAGGGTATTAGTTTTTGATCCTAAAGTTTTGAGGGTCTTCGTCCAATCCTAAGGTGTTGAGGGTTGTGTCTATACTATATCCTAATGTTTTGAGGGTATTAGTTTTTGATCCTAAAAGTTTGAGGGTCTTCGTCCAATCCTAATGTGTTGAGGGTTGTGTCACTACTATATCCTAAGGTTTTGAGGGTATTAGTTTGCAATCCTAACGTGTTGAGGGTTGTGTCTCTGTTGTACACTTTGAGGATATTATCTTTTGTTCCTAAAGTATTGAGGGATATATTTATGCTTCTTGTTTGCAGACCGGGTCGTCACCAAACTCTTTGGAAAATCCGATAATTAATACCCAGTGGTTACTGGCATTGCTTGCAAACTAATCGTTATCAGTACCGTGAGTCGGTTGTTACCAATTCCCAGCCGAAGTCCTATATGTTATCAATATTGTTTGGAAATTCCCAATTGAAATTAGAACTTCGATTTGGTTGTCACCATATCCCCAGGAAGTCTATCGGTATTTAGCACTTTTGGGAAGCCGAACGTTGGATTGGTCATCACCATCCTCCCTAGTAAGTCTAGGGAAACTAGCACTATTTGAAGCTATTTTTTGTTCTGGTCGTCACCAGTCTCCCTAGTTGAAGCTTTTGCTTTTCCAGTTGAGTCTCGGATAATTAGTGGATACTAGTTTCACCGGCGCGTCCGATCTTGTTCCTAACCTTTTCCTGAAGATTCCGTTTGAACTCTTTGTTATAGGAAATTTTCTCATTTGGTTATCCCCAGTGAGATTCGTGTCTTCGTTCCGTCTTTTCCCCGGTGAAGCTTTGCTTCCCCAGTGGAATTGTTCCCCAACAAGTTTTCCCCAGTGGGCTTCTTCCCCAATGTGGTTTGCATTTCTTTTCTTTCGTTTCCCCACTGAAGAATTGTCATCTTCCCCGGTGGGTCTCCTCATCTGGTTATCCCCAATGAGAGTCGTATCTCCTTTCCCCAATGAAGATGTGTCTTCCCTGGTGGAATTTGTGTACCCTGTGTGAAAGATTTCCTTGAACAAGCATCTTTAGTCATGTCTGAACTATCTTGCTTACTTGGTCTGGAATCTTTCCCCAGTGTGTTGGGTCCTCGTGAGTGGTTACTCGTTGTTTTGCCGTTCTTTTATCTATTTGCTCGTGTGTCTGCATCCCTCTTGCATTCAAGCATCATATAGTATCATTCAGATTCATGGCATATTTCCATTCGTCCTTTCGCATACCATCGGATCTAAAGGACAAAATTTCTGGTTTGCTATATTTAAATACCTTTCACTGCGATTTAATGAGGATTGTTATCTCTCATTTCCATCTAGTGAAGATATTTAAATAGGGGCATCTGTTGCACCCCAAATTTTAACCCCTTAGATCCTCATCATCATTGTAGGATCATGTTTATTGGATTAACTAACCTTAACTTATTTCCAGTTTATCTTTGTTAAGATGCAGATGAATCAGGGTTCCGTACCGTCAAAATCGGGATTTCAGTGGTCTGATCAATCAATGTTTTGGATTGATTCAACCTCAATTAGGTATCCACATCATCAAATATATTCCATTGGATCAAGTATGAATTCAATTTGAGGTGGTCACCCGGGAATTGAGAACAGTGCAGTTCAAGACGCCCGATTAGGGTTTTCGATCAGGAAAAGTCAACTGTAGTTCGACTTTTTATTTGAAGAGTGTTTCAATGGTGGGATTAAGGTCCATTAAGCTCCTATGGCTTAGTAAAGTACATCCAAGGAGTTTCAAGTCCTCAGAATGTCCGGATCATCGGCAGTCGACTCGGTAGTCACCGATTGATCGAACGGTTGACCAAAAAGTCAACTCTTCAACAATAAGGAATTTGACTTCAAGATGTGAATCAAAAATGTTCCTTATGTCATATTACACCTCCCCATAAAATTGCATGACCATTGGATCAAGGGTTAAGAAGTAATTGCAAAAATCGGGAATTAGGGTTTCGAAAGGGGCAAGACCATAACTCCTCAACCACACATCCAAATGAAGTGGTTCAAAGCTCATTGGAAAGCTCTTGACAAATCCTACAAAATACTCAAAGTGGTCCATGATCAAAAAATGCATAGATTTGGAGTTATGACAAGATTCATTTTAAGAAGGGAAATAACTTAGAAAAATTCTAAGTTATTTAGCCTTTTTAAGTGGTTTTTTCAGCAACTTGGAAGGGTTTTTCAACCTAGTTCCATATATAATTTGGAAATCCCCAAATCATGAAAGTTATAGAGCTACTTAAGGGCTTTTCCAAATTATGGTAGAACTCCTCAATAGCATGTGTGAGCAGAAAGTTATGGACTATGGAAGTTAGGGTTGTCAACACTTGAAATCACAATCCAACACTTCTCAAAAATCAGATTTCACAACTTGAGACATACTCAACCCTTGGATCATAATTCAATCTAATTTTAGATGTGTGGAGGAAGGGAAATGTATAAAAATGGAGATAGATGTTGGTTTCCATCCTAAGCTCAGGTTTCGTACCTTTGGAGATGTATTGTTGGATTCCAAGCACAAGTTTTGTACCTTTGGAAGATGTTTGTTGCCATCCCGAGCACAGGTTGTGTATCTTTGGAGATGTATACTTTGAATCCCGAGTTCAGAAATTCCCAGAGACTAAAGTGGTTGCATTTGTATGAAGTGTTCTATATCCTAATGTTTTGAGGGTATTAGTTTTTGATCCTAAAGTTTTGAGGGTCTTCGTCCAATCCTAAGGTGTTGAGGGTTGTGTCTCTACTATATCCTAATGTTTTGAGGGTATTAGTTTTTGATCCTAAAGTTTTGAGGGTCTTCGTCCAATCCTAAGGTGTTGAGGGTTGTGTCTATACTATATCCTAATGTTTTGAGGGTATTAGTTTTTGATCCTAAAAGTTTGAGGGTCTTCGTCCAATCCTAATGTGTGAGGGTTGTGTCACTACTATATCCTAAGGTTTTGAGGGTATTAGTTTGCAATCCTAACGTGTTGAGGGTTGTGTCTCTGTTGTACACTTTGAGGATATTATCTTTTGTTCCTAAAGTATTGAGGGATATATTTATGCTTCTTGTTTGCAGACCGGGTCGTCACCAAACTCTTTGGAAAATCCGATAATTAATACCCAGTGGTTACTGGCATTGCTTGCAAACTAATCGTTATCAGTACCGTGAGTCGGTTGTTACCAATTCCCAGCCGAAGTCCTATATGTTATCAATATTGTTTGGAAATTCCCAATTGAAATTAGAACTTCGATTTGGTTGTCACCATATCCCCAGGAAGTCTATCGGTATTTAGCACTTTTGGGAAGCCGAACGTTGGATTGGTCATCACCATCCTCCCTAGTAAGTCTAGGGAAACTAGCACTATTTGAAGCTATTTTTTGTTCTGGTCGTCACCAGTCTCCCTAGTTGAAGCTTTTGCTTTTCCAGTTGAGTCTCGGATAATTAGTGGATACTAGTTTCACCGGCGCGTCCGATCTTGTTCCTAACCTTTTCCTGAAGATTCCGTTTGAACTCTTTGTTATAGGAAATTTTCTCATTTGGTTATCCCCAGTGAGATTCGTGTCTTCGTTCCGTCTTTTCCCCGGTGAAGCTTTGCTTCCCCAGTGGAATTGTTCCCCAACAAGTTTTCCCCAGTGGGCTTCTTCCCCAATGTGGTTTGCATTTCTTTTCTTTCGTTTCCCCACTGAAGAATTGTCATCTTCCCGGTGGGTCTCCTCATCTGGTTATCCCCAATGAGAGTCGTATCTCCTTTCCCCAATGAAGATGTGTCTTCCCTGGTGGAATTTGTGTACCCTGTGTGAAAGATTTCCTTGAACAAGCATCTTTAGTCATGTCTGAACTATCTTGCTTACTTGGTCTGGAATCTTTCCCCAGTGTGTTGGGTCCTCGTGAGTGGTTACTCGTTGTTTTGCCGTTCTTTTATCTATTTGCTCGTGTGTCTGCATCCCTCTTGCATTCAAGCATCATATAGTATCATTCAGATTCATGGCATATTTCCATTCGTCCTTTCGCATACCATCGGATCTAAAGGACAAAATTTCTGGTTTGCTATATTTAAATACCTTTCACTGCGATTTAATGAGGATTGTTATCTCTCATTTCCATCTAGTGAAGATATTTAAATAGGGGCATCTGTTGCACCCCAAATTTTAACCCCTTAGATCCTCATCATCATTGTAGGATCATGTTTATTGGATTAACTAACCTTAACCCATTTCCAGTTTATCTTTGTTAAGATGCAGATGAATCAGGGTTCCGTACCGTCAAAATCGGGATTTCAGTGGTCTGATCAATCAATGTTTTGGATTGATTCAACCTCAATTAGGTGTCCACATCATCAAATATATTCCATTGGATCAAGTATGAATTCAATTTGAGGTGGTCACCCCGGAATTGAGAACAGTGCAGTTCAAGACGCCCGATTAGGGTTTTCGATTAGGAAAAGTCAACTGTAGTTTGACTTTTTATTTGAAGAGTGTTTCAATGGTGGGATTAAGGTCCATTAAGCTCCTATGGCTTAGTAAAGTACATCCAAGGAGTTTCAAGTCCTCAGAATGTCCGGATCATCGGCAGTCGACTCGGTAGTCACCGATTGATCGAACGGTTGACCAAAAAGTCAACTCTTCAACAATAAGGAATTTGACTTCAAGATGTGAATCAAAAATGTTCCTTATGTCATATTACACCTCCCCATAAAATTTCATGACCATTGGATCAAGGGTTAAGAAGTAATTGCAAAAATCGGGAATTAGGGTTTCGAAAGGGGCAAGACCATAACTCCTCAACCACACATCCAAATGAAGTGGTTCAAAGCTCATTGGAAAGCTCTTGACAAATCCTACAAAATCCTCAAAGTGGTCCATGATCAAAAAATGCATAGATTTGGAGTTATGACAAGATTCAATTTAAGAAGGGAAATAACAGAAAAATTCTAAGTTATTAGCCTTTTTAAGTGGTTTTTTCAGCAACTTGGAAGGGTTTTTCAACCTAGTTCCATATATAATTTGGAAATCCCCAAATCATGAAATTTATAGAGCTACTTAAGGGTTTTCCAAATTGTGGTAGAACTCCTCAATAGCATGTGTGAGCAGAAAGTTATGGACTATGGAAGTTAGGGCTGTCAACACTTGAAATCACAATCCAACACTTCTCAAAAATCAGAATTCACAACTTGAGACATCCTCAACCCTTGGATCATAATTCAATCTAATTTTTAGATGTGTGGAGGAAGGGAAATGTAGAAAAATGGAGATAGATGTTGGTTTCCATCCTAAGCTCAGGTTTCGTACCTTTGGAGATGTATTGTTGGATTCCAAGCACAAGTTTTGTACCTTTGGAAGATGTTTGTTGCCATCCCGAGCACAGGTTATGTATCTTTGGAGATGTATACTTTGAATCCCGAGTTCAGAAATTCCCAGAGACTAAAGTGGTTGCATTTGTATGAAGTGTTCTATATCCTAATGTTTTGAGGGTATTAGTTTTTGATCCTAAAGTTTTGAGGGTCTTCGTCCAATCCTAAGGTGTTGAGGGTTGTGTCTCTACTATATCCTAATGTTTTGAGGGTATTAGTTTTTGATCCTAAAGTTTTGAGGGTCTTCGTCCAATCCTAAGGTGTTGAGGGTTGTGTCTATACTATATCCTAATGTTTTGAGGGTATTAGTTTTTGATCCTAAAAGTTTGAGGGTCTTCGTCCAATCCTAATGTGTTGAGGGTTGTGTCACTACTATATCCTAAGGTTTTGAGGGTATTAGTTTGCAATCCTAACGTGTTGAGGGTTGTGTCTCTGTTGTACACTTTGAGGATATTATCTTTTGTTCCTAAAGTATTGAGGGATATATTTATGCTTCTTGTTTGCAGACCGGGTCGTCACCAAACTCTTTGGAAAATACGATAATTAATACCCAGTGGTTACTGGCATTGCTTGCAAACTAATCGTTATCAGTACCGTGAGTCGGTTGTTACCAATTCCCAGCCGAAGTCCTATATGTTATCAATATTGTTTGGAAATTCCCAATTGAAATTAGAACTTCGATTTGGTTGTCACCATATCCCCAGGAAGTCTATCGGTATTTAGCACTTTTGGGAAGCCGAACGTTGGATTGGTCATCACCATCCTCCCTAGTAAGTCTAGGGAAACTAGCACTATTTGAAGCTATTTTTTGTTCTGGTCGTCACCAGTCTCCCCAGTTGAAGCTTTTGCTTTTCCAGTTGAGTCTCGTATAATTAGTGGATACTAGTTTCCCCGGCGCGTCCGATCTTGTTCCTAACCTTTTCCTGAAGATTCCGTTTGAACTCTTTGTTATAGGAAATTTTCTCATTTGGTTATCCCCAGTGAGATTCGTGTCTTCGTTCCGTCTTTTCCTCGGTGAAGCTTTGCTTCCCCAGTGGAATTGTTCCCCAGCAAGTTTTCCCCAGTGGGCTTCTTCCCTAGTGTGGTTTGCATTTCTTTTCTTTCGTTTCCCCACTGAAGAATTGTCATCTTCCCCGGTGGGTCTCCTCATCTGGTTATCCCCAGTGAGAGTCGTATCTCCTTTCCCCAATGAAGATGTGTCTTCCCTGGTGGAATTTGTGTCCCCTGTGTGAAAGATTTCCTTTAACAAGCATCTTTAGTCATGTCTGAACTATCTTGCTTACTTGGTCTGGAATCTTTCCCCAGTGTGTTGGGTCCTCGTGAGTGGTTACTCGTCGTTTTGCCGTTCTTTTATCTATTTGCTCGTGTGTCTGCATCCGTCTTGCATTCAAGCATCATATAGCATCATTTATATTCATGGCATATTTCCATTCGTCCTTTCGCATACCATCGGATCTAAAGGACAAAATTTCTGGTTTGCTATATTTAAATACCTTTCACTGCGATTTAATGAGGATTGTTATCTCTCATTTCCATCTAGTAAAGATATTTAAATAGGGGCATCTGTTGCACCCCAAATTTTAACCCCATAGATCCTCATCATCATTGTAGGATCATGTTTATTGGATTAACTAACCTTAACCCATTTCCAGTTTATCTTTGTTAAGATGCAGATGAATCAGGGTTCCGTACCGTCAAAATCGGGATTTCAGTGGTCTGATCAATCAATGTTTTGGATTGATTCAACCTCAATTAGGTCTCCACATCATCAAATATATTCCATTGGATCAAGTATGAATTCAATTTGAGGTGGTCACCCGGGAATTGAGAACAGTGCAGTTCAAGACGCCCGATTAGGGTTTTCGATTAGGAAAAGTCAACTGTAGTTTGACTTTTTATTTGAAGAGTGTTTCAATGGTGGGATTAAGGTCCATTAAGCTCCTATGGCTTAGTAAAGTACATCCAAGGAGTTTCAAGTCCTTAGAATGTCCGGATCATCGGCAGTCGACTCGGTAGTCACCGATTGATCGAACGGTTGACCAAAAAGTCAACTCTTCAACAATAAGGAATTTGACTTCAAGATGTGAATCAAAAATGTTCCTTATGTCATATTACACCTCCCCATAAAATTTCATGACCATTGGATCAAGGGTTAAGAAGTAATTGCAAAAATCGGGAATTAGGGTTTGGAAAGGGGCAAGACCATAACTCCTCAACCACACATCCAAATGAAGTGGTTCAAAGCTCATTGGAAAGCTCTTGACAAATCCTACAAAATCCTCAAAGTGGTCCATACTCAAAAAATGCATAGATTTGGAGTTATGACAAGATTCATTTTAAGAAGGGAAATAACAGAAAAATTCTAAGTTATTTAGCCTTTTTAAGTGGTTTTTTCAGCAACTTGGAAGGGTTTTTCAACCTAGTTCCATATATAATTTGGAAATCCCCAAATCATGAAAGTTATAGAGCTACTTAAGGGCTTTCCAAATTGTGGTAGAACTCCTCAATAGCATGTGTGAGCAGAAAGTTATGGACTATGGAAGTTAGGGCTGTCAACACTTGAAATCACAATCCAACACTTCTCAAAAATCAGATTTCACAACTTGAGACATCCTCAACCCTTGGATCATAATTCAATCTAATTTTTAGATGTGTGGAGGAAGGGAAATGTAGAAAAATGGAGATAGATGTTGGTTTCCATCCTAAGCTCAGGTTTCGTACCTTTGGAGATGTATTGTTGGATTCCAAGCACAAGTTTTGTACCTTTGGAAGATGTTTGTTGCCATCCCGAGCACAGGTTGTGTATCTTTGGAGATGTATACTTTGAATCCCGAGTTCAGAAATTCCCAGAGACTAAAGTGGTTGCATTTGTATGAAGTGTTCTATATCCTAATGTTTTGAGGGTATTAGTTTTTGATCCTAAAGTTTTGAGGGTCTTCGTCCAATCCTAAGGTGTTGAGGGTTGTGTCTCTACTATATCCTAATGTTTTGAGGGTATTAGTTTTTGATCCTAAAGTTTTGAGGGTCTTCGTCCAATCCTAAGGTGTTGAGGGTTGTGTCTATACTATATCCTAATGTTTTGAGGGTATTAGTTTTTGATCCTAAAAGTTTGAGGGTCTTCGTCCAATCCTAATGTGTTGAGGGTTGTGTCACTACTATATCCTAAGGTTTTGAGGGTATTAGTTTGCAATTCTAACGTGTTGAGGGTTGTGTCTCTGTTGTACACTTTGAGGATATTAGCTTTTGTTCCTAAAGTATTGAGGGATATATTTATGCTTCTTGTTTGCAGACCGGGTCGTCACCAAACTCTTTGGAAAATATGATAATTAATACCCAGTGGTTACTGGCATTTCTTGCAAACTAATCGTTATCAGTACCGTGAGTCGGTTGTTACCAATTCCCAGCCGAAGTCCTATATGTTATCAATATTGTTTGGAAATTCCCAATTGAAATTAGAACTTCGATTTGGTTGTCACCATATCCCCAGGAAGTCTATCGGTATTTAGCACTTTTGGGAAGCCGAACGTTGGATTGGTCATCACCATCCTCCCTAGTAAGTCTAGGGAAACTAGCACTATTTGAAGCTATTTTTTGTTCTGGTCGTCACCAGTCTCCCCAGTTGAAGCTTTTACTTTTCCAGTTGAGTCTCGGATAATTAGTGGATACTAGTTTCCCCGGCGCGTCCGATCTTGTTCCTAACCTTTTCCTGAAGATTCCGTTTGAACTCTTTGTTATAGGAAATTTTCTCATTTGGTTATCCCCAGAGAGATTCGTGTCTTCGTTCCGTCTTTTCCCCAGTGAAGCTTTGCTTCCCCAGTGGAATTGTTCCCCAGCAAGTTTTCCCCAGTGGGCTTCTTCCCCAGTGTGGTTTGCATTTCTTTTCTTTCGTTTCCCCACTGAAGAATTGTCATCTTCCCAGGTGGGTCTCCTCATCTGGTTATCCCTAGTGAGAGTCGTATCTCCTTTCCCCAATGAAGATGTGTCTTCCCTGGTGGAATTTGTGTCCCCTGTGTGAAAGATTTCCTTGAACAAGCATCTTTAGTCATGTCTGAACTATCTTGCTTACTTGGTCTGGAATCTTTCCCCAGTGTGTTGGGTCCTCGTGAGTGGTTACTCGTCGTTTTGCCGTTCTTTTATCTATTTGCTCGTGTGTCTGCATCCGTCTTGCATTCAAGCATCATATAGCATCATTTAGATTCATGGCATATTTGCATTCGTCCTTTCGCATACCATCAGATCTAAAGGACAAAATTTCTGGTTTGCTATATTTAAATACCTTTCACTGCGATTTAATGAGGATTGTTATCTCTCATTTCCATCTAGTAAAGATATTTAAATAGGGGCATCTGTTGCACCCCAAATTTTAACCCCTTAGATCCTCATCATCATTGTAGGATCATGTTTATTGGATTAACTAACCTTAACCCATTTCCAGTTTATCTTTGTTAAGATGCAGATGAATCAGGGTTCCGTACCGTCAAAATCGGGATTTCAGTGGTCTGATCAATCAATGTTTTGGATTGATTCAACCTCAATTAGGTCTCCACATCATCAAATATATTCCATTGGATCAAGTATGAATTCAATTTGAGGTGGTCACCCGGGAATTGAGAACAGTGCAGTTCAAGACGCCCGATTAGGGTTTTCGATTAGGAAAAGTCAACTGTAGTTTGACTTTTTATTTGAAGAGTGTTTCAATGGTGGGATTAAGGTCCATTAAGCTCCTATGGCTTAGTAAAGTACATCCAAGGAGTTTCAAGTCCTCAGAATGTCCGGATCATCGGCAGTCGACTCGGTAGTCACCGATTGATCGAACGGTTGACCAAAAAGTCAACTCTTCAACAATAAGGAATTTGACTTCAAGATGTGAATCAAAAATGTTCCTTATGTCATATTACACCTCCCCATAAAATTTCATGACCATTGGATCAAGGGTTAAGAAGTAATTGCAAAAATCGGGAATTAGGGTTTCGAAAGGGGCGAGACCATAACTCCTCAACCACACATCCAAATGAAGTGGTTCAAAGCTCATTGGAAAGCTCTTGACAAATCCTACAAAATCCTCAAAGTGGTCCATACTCAAAAAATGCATAGATTTGGAGTTATGACAAGATTCATTTTAAGAAGGGAAATAACTTAGAAAAATTCTAAGTTATTTAGCCTTTTTAAGTGGTTTTTTCAGCAACTTGGAAGGGTTTTTCAACCTAGTTCCATATATAATTTGGAAATCCCCAAATCATGAAAGTTATAGAGCTACTTAAGGGCTTTCCAAATTGTGGTAGAACTCCTCAATAGCATGTGTGAGCAGAAAGTTATGGACTATGGAAGTTAGGGCTGTCAACACTTGAAATCACAATCCAACACTTCTCAAAAATCAGATTTCACAACTTGAGACATCCTCAACCCTTGGATCATGATTCAATCTGATGTTTAGATGCGTGGAGAAAGGGAAATGCAGAAAAATGCAAGCTTTGAAGAGAGAGGCAAGTTGCAAGCTTTGTTCAATAAAATATTCAAATGTGTAAGAAGGAGAGAGAAACGTTTTCACTCCAAAACTGTTGCAGCTGCTCTCCCTACACTCTAAGCTCACCTCAGTCACTTCATGTCCATCTCCACTTGATTTTTCTGATCTTCTTTGAACCATGGAGCTGATAGGAAAAGATCTTGGCAAGATTTTTCAAAGAAACTTCACAAATCTCCCTCCAAAAGTGGCAAAGTACCAAGCTGCCCTCACTCTTGTTTTCACTATAAATAGAGGCTTCTTCATTGATGTTAGACACACCAGAGAAATCTCCAAAACCAAGAGAAACAATAGCTCTCAATCCTCATCCATTTCCTCAAGAATCACAATTTTCAAAACTTCCATTTTTCACCAAAAAGCTGTCTTGAGCAAAACTCTGCTCAAGGTCAATTCTACCATTTCTAAGTCACTCAAAACCCTTTACAAAATCCCTAAACATTGTGTAGAAGGTGTCCATACATTCAAACCACTCAAAAATCTCCTTTTCACAAAAGTCAACCTTCACACCTTAGTAGTTTGACTTTCTGGCACTTTGAAAGCCAAATTCTCACTTGAACCATTTCCTACCATTCTAACACTCCCAACACCTCCTATACATCATATCTCAACTGCCCAAGCCCTAAAAAACCAGCTGGAAATCACACAACTCCAACTGTCTTGAAAAGTGGACTATTGCTTAAAGAGGAAGCAAGCTTCAAATCCTTGCCAAAGAAGAGGATCTCTGGGTTTCTCAGCTTTTCAGCTTGCTCAAGACTTGTCTACAAGAGGTATGTGACATTCAAACTCTTTATTGATCATACATTATCATGTTGTATCATTTTGAGGTGATTTTGTGAAAATATGGTCTTGTTGCCCCATTTTAGTTCTTTGTCAAGAACTCTTGTTTCATGATCATGTTACTTGTTTTTGTTAATGTGTTTTCATTTGTAAATGATATGTGGATGATATGTTACAAAGATTGTGCTTAGATATCATGCTTGACTTGTTTTTGAAGTTTTGGTCTATATGTTAGTTTTGAGAATCCAACATGGAAATGTGGTGTGTTTAGCTCTAGAGCTGTCAAGTCTTAGTTCATTTGTGATATTTGGATAACTTGTAAGCTATTCATAGGATCCCCCTGCCCTAGATCATGTTTGAATCTATTGTGGCACTTGTTTCACTCTTATGCTATTTTTGTGTTATCCTACTCTATCATTACCATTGGAATGTTTGTGCTTACTATTTTGTATCTCAAATGCTCTAAATCATTGGTTGATGTTTATTTGATCTTACTTGCTTGTTTGATTGGTTGAATGTGAGAAACATGAGGTTTGCCACTAGGGCCTGCTGTGAGTCTTGTGTTTTTGCTATCAAACTTGGTTTTACATACCATTTCTGGTTTGGATCAGTTGTTGTTTGATCTTAGGATTGGAAACTCATTTGTTACTATGTTTTGGGATTGTATGAGGTGCTTGTGAGTTCAAAATCTCCATTATGTGTTCAAACTATTTTGTCCTTCTTCATTTGCATTTCAAACCTCATTGATACCACCAACACATCATTTTCTGTTTCAATCAATGTCTACTTGATCTATGTGCATAGAATTATTGCCTTACTCATTTGAAACTTGTGTGAGCTATCAAATCTCCCCAACTGTCATGAACTTGTTGGCGGCATCTTTAAGTGGTTGTTTTTTATGTCATGAGCCCCAAAATGCTATTTTCTGTTTGGTAAAGTATTCAACCATTTCTTGAGCTTGTTCTCATCTGTTAACATATTCATGGTATGTGCATTTTGTTTGTTTCAACATAAAACTTCACAATTTGAAAAATGCCCCTGCTGCCACATCCTTGCCAAGACAGTTTTTCACACTAAATACCACAACATGCCAATTTTCATTCCAACTGTTGTATGCTTATTTTGTGAGTTGAAACTCATTCCTTGTCATGATTTTGATGTGTACACATTGGTTATTTGACCTGTTCTTGCTTGCCTTCGCAATTCCACTCACAATTGCATTTCATACTAGATTATGCCATGAACATACCAAGATGCTGTCCTGTTTGTCTATGCTTAATCTTTGAGTTGTAACTCATTCATATTCATGATTTTGATGTGTGTAGATGATTGGTTTGGTCCATGATTACCTGCATTTGCATTTCACCCTCAAACTGCACTTTTAAGCTAAAACCTACCATGACTATGCCAATTTCTTCCCTGCTTGCAATATGCTCATGTTCTGAGTTGTGACTCAATCTTTTATACATTTATGATGTGTGTGTATAATGTTTGTCAACATGAGACCACTTGATTGCATCTAGACCATGTTTGTACCTCTACTGTCAAACTGTTTTGAAAGCCACTGCCACACACTTCACTTTGTTTTGCTTGATTGTCTTAAGTCAGTTCATCTAGCATTAAGACCTCTAGTGATAATTAGGACTTGTATGTACATGAATCAATCATTTTTGTATGTCCTATTTTTCTGTCATGACAGCCCCATTCCACATGTTTGATGCAAATTGAGGCTTGGTATCCATTTTTCTTGTTATGTGCATTCCATGATTACCTTAAGTGCTAGCCATAATGAGGCATTGAAATTGGCATTAGTTTTCTGTGTAGTCTCGGTTAAGGGTGATTTGAGTCTCTACATGAGTAGGTTTTGTTTTTGTAAGAAACACCATTGTGGACCTTCATTATGCATACTGTTGAAACATGACCTGGGGGGGGGGTATTTTGATTTTCTGACCAACCTGTTTGTACATGGTTAAGGCTGTCAACAGGAAATTGTGTTTGGTTTGTTGTTGGAATATTTTCAAACCTAGTGGTAGGCCACTGTGTTTGATTTCATCTACTCTATTTTGCTTGAGGCATTTAGAACTGGTAGTCCACTGTTGTTTTGGAATTTGGTGCTAGCAGGTGTTGGGGTGATTGAGGCTTACATTTTTGCAAGGATTTGGCCACTGGCTTGTTTACTGCTATAGGGCTAGCAGTTGGTTTTAGGGATTGCAGGTCAGGTTTTGGTTTTGGGATCAGTTATGGAGAATGTTGTCACCACAGTTTGGTTTGAATTTGCAACAGTTTTTGTTGGGCATTTTGTTGTGATAAGGGAATCCTGGGCTGGTTAAGAGTTGGTGACTGAACTCTACTTAGGTTAGCCTGTCAAGTCTTAGGATTTGAGAGCTTTATGTACAGGCATTCTGTTTTATGGATATGACTGAGTGATGCATTGGCTTCTGTTCAACTGTTTTGAGGTTCCTCAGCCCAGTTTCATTACTACAGCTTAGATCACAATCCATTTTGCCTTACAGTTGGGATGGGAGGACCTTGGATGTTAAGATCATGTTGTGCTTGAGATTCACTTCCAGGCCTGATCTTCAGTTGGATCAGGATATGCTTACTTAGTGGAATGCTACCAGCTGCCTTGATTTGTCCATTGTTGCCAACTCTTTATGTTAGTTTCGTTTGGCATTTTGATAACAGTCCTTTAGTACCCTTTAGTGCTAGGTTCATGTCTTTAGACTGATAAATTTAGGCTGTTAAGTTGTATTTGATTGGTAATTTGGATTTAGGCATATTCAGGTTATAATCCAATTGCTGTCAATATTTTTGAGTTTGTTAGCTCAAAGGCATTTTTTGCCAAGTTTAGATGCTCAGGCCTGCTGTAGGAGTGTTGTTTTATTTTGATAGTCTGCATCCCTTATTTATTTTGGTCTTGTGTTTTTTTCATACTCTTGTTCAGCTGCCCCTTGAGTCACTTTGTTGCAATTTGGATTTATATGGTTGTAGCTGCTAAGACTTGGACTTCATGCTTAAGGTTTGAATCTCAAGGCATTTGGTTTGGTTATCATGTGGCAGGTCTGTTATTGCCCAACAGCCTTGCAATTTTTTTAGTCATGTTTGCAACAACATGTCATCTCATTGGTGTTGTGTGGATTTGGATGCGGCTAGCCATTCACTTGTGGTTTCATTGATCAACTGAGTTTTTCCTTCGAATTTAATCATTGAGGAATGCATTTAAAATTTGAACAGACCCTCACTTGTATCTATTTGCATTTGATTTGATCTAAGTTTTCTCAAATGCATCTCAAAACATCCATTTGCGTGTTCATTCAAATTTTATGATGTGTGCATCATTTCATTTCATGGTTGTTACCATCTTAATCCTCATCAAAAATTAATCAGTTTTGACTAAAATATCGTAAAAAATGGTTAAGATTTGAAGATGTTGAGAGCGAATCGCATTCTCGTATTTCACTTATTCTGCCAGCTATGTACTTGGTTAGGTATATGTATTTTTAGGGGTGGCTTAATACACGGATGTATAGCCACCCCAGTGGTAGAAGCATGCGCCTTAAGTCACTTGCCTTGCCCATGGTCCTTGGTTCGATCCCTGAGTGGGACACTTTTTGGCATTTTATTTCAAATGACATTGTTTTCATTATTTTGTCCATCTTTTCCTTTCCTCTACAACACGCGTGCAAGTGGCCAAGTGGTAAGTCTTGAGTTTGTAAACAAGAGGGCCTAGGTTCAACCCCTCCCATGGCCATTTTGTTTTTTTATTGCTTGTTTATTTTATTTTCATAAAATTCAACAAATCATAACTTTTGCGTGCTTTATCGTTTTTAACCCGTTCTTTTTGCAAGTTGCTCATTTTAATGTATACTTTCATTTAATGGAAGAAAATCTCATAGTTGCTTGTTTTTACAATGTTGTTTGCCTACTTGTTAGTCGGTTCATTCTTAGGTCATTACCTCACGTCTTTTCTTCCATATCATGCTTATTTTATCTTGTGAGACTTATGGGTATTTGGTTTATTTATGTTTGTTAACATGTTAGGATTTCATTTCTTGTTGGTGGTTACCATGATTTATTTTTCTCTTCCCAAAGTTTTGAATTTAACTGTTGAAATTATACCTTGCGTATTTGATTGTCATCAATGTCTAAATGTCGTTACATTTGAATTTATAACATGATCATCTTAAAGTTGTGACTTACTCGCATGATTATTGTTTCCATCTTTGTTAAGATATCTGATTCTTGGTTGTAACCATCTATCTCCATTTATCTCTCTCCTTGTTGTAACATTATTTGTTTAGGCATGATGCCTGTAAGTATACACTCATCTTGTAAGCCCTATTGAAACCGCGTCTTTGTTAAGATGCATCTTCGTTAAGATCCCCTTCCATCTTTGTTAAGATGTTTACCCATCTTTGTTAAGATTTGTTCTTGGTTGTGACCATCTGTCTTGTTTGAAATCATTAATATTGTAATACTTGCTTTGGTCATAACCATTCATCGTGATTGAAATCATTGCCTGATATTGTAATATCTTAATTGCTTGCTTTGGTTATAACCATTCATCCTGATATAACCATGTCTCTTATATTCATCATGTGTGAATGATTATGCTTTGTTAAGTTTACTTTCCCCAAAGTGATGGAACTCTTTAGTTCTCATCCCAGTTGCCTCCTTTTTCCTTCTAAAGGAAAGTCTCTCTATTGACCTTTGGGTCATAGATAGCTCATATAAACTCATAGGTCTGGATAGAACCTTCCCCCTCTTTTGGTCTGAAAAGAACCAATTAATCTTTATTCCTTAGTTCGTGCCGGAACTACGACCGCTCTGATTTCTCATTGGACAATGAGAATACGTAGGCACAAAATGCGATATCTTGACGAGCAACCTTCCCCCTTCTCCCAGCTTTTGATCTGGATAGAACCAATTGGTCTTACAACGTAGAACTTTAGGATAGAGTTTGGTTAACTCTATGTAAGAATCATGGATATGATTACTAACTTCCCTTTCTTGAGAGTTCAACATAGATCTAGAGAGTTTTGTAAAACTCTACACAAGCATGGATACATTTGTTCCCCTTTGAACCTTGATCATAATCAAGTGTTCTTCATCCCTTGTAAGGTGAACTACGATTGATCTGATTCTATCCTAGTTAGGATACGTAGGCAGAGGACGCGATGTCTTTGCGAGCAAACTTAGAAACTGTCTTTAGGTTTTGACCTTCACCTTTTACCCAATTCCAAACCTTAACAAACATTTACCAACTTAGCATGCAAACAAACAAAAGATTCCTGTAGAGTACTACAAATGTTTAGGATGTGAAATACCTACCCTATGCATAACCAACCCCCGATCCCCGAATCTCCTAGCGTTATTGTAACATCGCGCAAAAGGTTCTTTCTTTCTTTAGAGCTTTCCTTTGGATAAATTAAAGTCCGGTTGTGAATTTAAGAATTAAAGATTCAAGTTAATCAATAGCTTGGTATCATGATTCTCACCGCAATAGAAATGGCGACTTCACTGGGGAAGCTTAAACTTAAGGGTTTAGCCTATTTTGTTTAATTGTATGCTATATTTGTGAATATTTGCTTAACATGTATATTTGTCAATATATTTGTATGTTGGATATTGGGTGCTTTGAGTGGTGAGACGATCCTATACCCGGACTCGAGTGCACTTATGATAGGATGGTAGTATATTCAAGAAGGCTTATAGGGAGTTGATTCCCGACCAAGCTAACTTGAGAAACCACCGCTCAGTGTAGGCCCTCTTGAGAGTTTAGTATTATTGATCGAGTATTCGTGAAAACAATGCTACTTTCGACAAAGGAGCCCATGACACTGTGGACTTTTAGATTACATTCTAACCCACTTTGGCCTTATTAGGATGTAGTGCGATGGCTATAAGGAAGTATTTCCGAAATAGTTGATACGCGATACTACACTTGGACGAGACTCTCTTGAGAATATTATCGATTACCAAGTGATTTGGGAAGTTGATAATATCTAAAAGATGGGTTGTTGGCTCTGGGAACTCTGTTAGAACCCGTTCGGCAGGTACAAATTAACCCATAGTGCAAATCCTTGGGGATGGGTAGACCTTGGACCCACGCTCGCCCTTTAAACCTAAGCTTGTGTTTTTGTGCATATGTGTGATCTTTGCATTTGCCCGTGTTTGTGCATTCTTGCATTCATAAACATCATATCACCATAAACATATCATGTCGCAACCAGTTTTGTAAAACTCAGTCGATCTATGGTATTTTTAAAAGTTGTAACTTTTCCAACGATTGATGAAATGAGGGTTTTGACCTAGTCAATCTTCTGAGTTTTGTAAAACCAGTTTGCTTTTACATTGCATTTGCATTATGCATTTGCATTTCTCAGCCTTGTGTCGCTTTTGATCAGAGATAGAGAAGGGATACCTAGCACATATCCGAGATAAATGGCAACAATGGAGGGACTTTTGAAAGCTCAGGAAATGCTGAAAGAAGACATCAGAATTCTCAAGTGTCAGATGAATTGGGTTCTAGAGACATTGCAGAACATGATGAAAAAGGAAGGTCACCTTGACCATGTGACGTCCAGAGAAACTAGGGATGCATTATCTCCGATGATTCCTCCAACTCAAGGACATTCTCGGTATCAACCACCAGATAACCGTCAATCGCGTCAGCACACCCAACAAAGACCAAGGAAACCAGAGAGTTCGTTTCCAATGTCATACGGTCAGATATTGCCAGACTTGATCCAAGGCGAATTGATAATACCCAAGGAGCTGAAACCAGTAATTTCTGCTCACCCTCTAAACTGTGGTACCAACGCTAAATGGGACTATCATACTGGGGCACTAGGGCGTTCAACTGAAGTCTCTCACCAGTCGGTGTTTGTTCCTCCTCAAGGTTCTCAAAGCCGGAGATTGAACAAGAAGAATCATGTAAGGAAAAGTAAGACTTGCGGTAGACCAACTCCAGTACCTTTAAGCAAACTTTACCCACTACTGATTCAGAACTCACTAGTGACTCCGCGATTATCCAATCCTGTGCCAGGACCATGGCATAATGCGAACCTGAACTGTGAATTTCACAAAGGAGCTGAAGGACACAACTTAGATGCATGTATAGCATTGGGTTATCTTGTGCAAGAGCTGATCATTGACAAACGCCTTATCCTCGAGGAAGACCACCCAGAAGTAGAATGTAGATATCATACTGGGACAACAAGGCACCTAGTTGAAGAGTGTGAAGGTTTTAAACTGAGACTGCAAGAGTTGCTGAAACCTCAGGAGGATAAATCAAATGACAGTGCTGTGATTCCTAAATCCAAAGGCAAAGGACCCGTGAGACCCCTCATAATTTTATATCACAAGGAGCAAGTGGTGGTTGAAGGTGTTTCCCCATAGGGGCCTAAAATTTGAAATTTTTTTTGTCAATTTTAATTCCCTAAGACTGGCAGCTGTAGACTGTTTCAGCATTTTGTTATGTTTTCTTTGCATTTGAATTGCTTGTAAGCTGTTGTTCATTTTGATTTGGCAAGATTAATGAAATGTTTGTGCATCTTTTGATTAAGTCCATTCGTTTCACTCTTTCTTTTTCCTTTTATTGTTATGAGATGACGAAAAATGCAAAATTTTCTTTTGTTTACTAAACTGTTGTTTAAAGCAAAGATTGGGGAGGATGATGAAAATTATATCCATAACTGCTGTTGATATGCTTTTAATTTAACTTTGCAGATGATGTAAGGCATTGTTTCAATCCCTAAACACTAGAAAAATAAGGAAGATAATCCCTCGTTAACCCCTTCGAGCCTAGAAGTAGGAGTTTTCTTTCTTTACAAAAACAAAACCTTGAATTTCAAACCCGGGGCGGGTAGTTCTCAGTTAACTCGAATATATGCATACAAGACATTTTAAAAGTGGTGCACTCAGGTTTTCCTTCGTACACAACAACAAAGTGTCGAAGATGCTTTTCAACATAAAAGACGATGATGGTTCACCGAATCCATTAAACCAGGTAGTCACCCCATTTCTCGAAAGAAAGAAGAAAAGTGAAAAAAGAAAAAAAGCCCGCTAAGTCGAAACCTATGAAGGAGACTTAGGAAAAAATGGGGCATCCCATTTACTGTATATTCGAACAAAGAGGTTCAGACAAAAGTCAGGGATAACAAAAGAGAGGAATGTTGTAAGAGTTATCACCCTTAAAAAATCCTCAAATAGCAAAAGCTATCAAATACTATAAGGGAGTTGTGACTACCCTAGGTTTGTGAACCATCACCAAATATCATCAGTTCAATTATTTAGTCTGTAAGTACCTGAGTGTGTAATTTGAGTTAATTGAGCGTAGGATTGGAGTTCATCATGGAGAGTGGGTGGGACAAATATCTTTGAGCCTTTATCCTTTGTTTCATGAACCGTGAACCAAGCCACGTTACAACCCTTAAAAGACCTAATTGAGGTAAGGTTGTTTTAAAAGCATATTACAGCAAGGTTGGATAACCTGACTCCTAATGATCTTTGATGTTTGTGTGTGTTAATCACTTTATCCATCATTTGTAAGATGATTGGATCACTTTCACTTTGATCACTTAATCACTCTGCCGTGTGTGTTTCATCAAAAAATGTTTTTCAAAAGATTGCATGAATTTTACATTGAAAATTTCCAATTTTTAATGAACATCATTGCGTGCAAAACAATCCAATATCAAAGGAATCCCAACAAGCGCTGTCAGCTAGGGAATATGACTTGATAAAGGGAGCTCAGCCTGGGGCAACCAATTTGAAGGATTTGTTAATCATTTGTCATAACGTTCAGCTAATCAGAGCCGACCAGGTCAAGATCAGATGAAGCTCTCAATGAACAGTTTAGTCTGGGGCAAATCTTTTGCAGTTACCAGTAAGCAGGGGCAAGTTTGTTACCCAGTCATTACTTCCATCATCCGAGACTTGGTTGGGCAAGCACCATTAAACTGGGGCAATCACGTCGAGATTTGTAAATCTCTCTCTATAAGAGTTTGAAGACATTGAAGCATCTTTATGTTAGTTCTCTTGATGGTTTCTTCCCACAGACCATGTAATCTGGGGCAGAAAAAGTTTGAAGACTGTTTTTCGCAAGAGCCATTGCTCACTTGAAGAGAATTGTTATACTATCGAGGGGCAAAAATGTTTTGTTCTCATGATACCTTTTTGTCAGCTCTCCGATTAAGTTGTTACTTCGGTTGATCTTGAAATTTCCCTTGGTGATGTTTCCTTAAACAAAGAATTCAAGCTCATGATGGCAATTCGGGTGAAGTCATGATGTTGCGTCCTAAGCAGATTACTCTCTCCCAGAGAAGGTGGTAACTTTGAAGTGGAACTGTTGATCTTTATGATCATCCCTGTTGATGTCCAATTTTGGTGAGGTTGGTTGGGTCTCTGTGTCGAGATGTTTATTTCATCTCCAGTTTTGTTTTGTCTGTTTCATCAGCATAAACATAAGCATGGCATAAGCATATGCATAACATCCGTGCATTTTTGCTATCTCTGGTTGTTACCTGTTCTTGTTTCACTTTGGTTCCCTCCTCAGTGACTGGGTATGTTGTCTCTCTCCAATAGAGTTGTCCGCCCTTAAGCATAAAACATCCATCCTTTATCAATTCCCCACAGATTTTAATCCTCGTGGATGATGATTGCTTCAGTTATCTTTTTTTCCATGATTGGATAAAGTGAGTCACCATTCGAGTTCATTTCTCAATGGTTGGAGTCTTGTTTGACAGTTTCTTTCTAGCTATATTCTAGATTGAACTTTGGTCCCTGTCGGTCGCCGAACCTACTCGAAAGTGCATTTATTTTGCACTATCTATCAGAAAGAACATTTTACATTGCAATACAGATAAGTGGCAGTCTCTGTAAAGAAGCTTATTCATATTCAGCGATAAATGGCAGTCTCTTCAGAGAAGTTTAATCGTCTTTACAGATAAGTGGTAGTCTCTGTAGAGAAGCTTATTCATATTCAACGATAAATGGCAGTCTCTTCGGAGAAGTTTAATCATCTACAAAGATAAATGGAAGTCTCTTAAGAAAAGTTTAATCGTCTACAACGATAAATGGCAGTCTCTTCGGAAAAGTTTAATCGTCATCAACGATAAATGGCAGTCTCTTCGGAGAAGTTTAATCGTCTTCAGCGGTGAGTGGCAATCTCTTCGGAGAAGCTTAACCTTCATCAACGATAAATGACAGTCTCTTCGGAGAAGTTTAATCGTCTTCAACAGGTGAGTGGCAATCTCTTGGGAGAAGCTTAACCTTCATCAACGATAAATGGCAGTCTCTTCGGAGAAGTTTAATCGTCTTCAGTAATAAGTGGCAATCTCTTCAAAGAAGCTTATCCTTCATCAGCAATGAGTGGCAATCTTATTTAAGAAGCTTATCTTAAAGACGTCGACGCATGGTTGTGACCAGCATTGTTTGAAAATCTAATGGATACTGGCATAAGTAATTGGGTGGTGACCAATCATATTTCAAGTAAGGCCTGTTGGTGACTGGCATTATGAAAATCCATGAACGACAGATATTGACAATTTGGTTGTGTATCATTCTAAACTAAGTCGCGATTGTTTGATCCCAAGCTCAGGTTTCGTACCTTTGGAGATGTATTGTTTAATTCGAAGCACAGGTTTTGTACCTTTGGACGAGGTTTGTTTCTATCCCGAGCACAGGTTGTGTACCTTTGGAGATAGATGAATTGTTTGATCCCAAGCTCAGGTTTCGTACCTTTGGAGATGTATTATTTGATTCCAAGCACAGGTTTCGTACCTTTGGAAGAGGTTTGTTTCTATCCCGAGCACAGGTTGTGTACCTTTGGAGATAGATGTTGGTTTCCATCCTAAGCTCAGGTTTCGTACCTTTGGAGATGTATTGTTGGATTCCAAGCACAAGTTTTGTACCTTTGGAAGATGTTTGTTGCCATCCCAAGCACAGGTTGTGTATCTTTGGAGATGTATACTTTGAATCCCGAGTTCAGAAATTCCCAGAGACTAAAGTGGTTGCATTTGTATGAAGTGTTCTATATCCTAATGTTTTGAGGGTATTAGTTTTTGATCCTAAAGTTTTGAGGGTCTTCGTCCAATCCTAAGGCGTTGAGGTTTGTGTCTCTACTATATCCTAATGTTTTGAGGGTATTAGTTTTTGATCCTAAAGTTTTGAGGGTCTTCGTCCAATCTTAAGGTGTTGAGGGTTGTGTCTCTACTATATCCTAATGTTTTGAGGGTATTAGTTTTTGATCCTAAAATTTTGAGGGTCTTCGTCCAATCCTAATGTGTTGAGGGTTGTGTCACTACTATATCCTAAGGTTTTGAGGGTATTAGTTTGCAATCCTAACGTGTTGAGGGTTGTGTCTCTGTTGTATCCTAACGCTTTGTGGATATTTGCTTTTGTTCCTAAAGTATTGAGGGATATATTTATGCTTCTTGTTTGCAGACCGGGTCGTCACCAAACTCTTTGGAAAATCCGATAATTAATACCCAGTGGTTACTGGCATTGCTTGAAAACTAATCGTTATCAGTACCGTGAGTCGGTTGTTACCAATTCCCAGCCGAAGTCTTATATGTTATCAATATTGTTTGGAAATTCCCAATTGAAATTGGAACTTCGATTTGGTTGTCACCATATCCCCAGGAAGTCTATCGGTATTTAGCACTTTTGGGAAGCCGAACGTTGGATTGGTTATCACCATCCTCCCCTGTAAGTCTAGGGAAAGTAGCACTATTTGAAGTTATTTTTTGTTCTGGTCGTCACCAGTCTCCCCAGTTGAAGCTTTTGCTTTTCCAATTGAGTCTCGGATAATTAGTGGATACTAGTTTCCCCGGCGCGTCCGGTCTTGTTCTTAACCTTTTCCTGAAGATTCCGTTTGAACTCTTCGTTATAGGAAATTTTCTCATCTGGTTATCCCCAGTGAGATTCGTGTCTTCGTTCCGTCTTTTCCCCGGTGAAGCTTTGCTTCCCCAGTGGAATTGTTCCCCAGCAAGTTTTCCCCAGTGGGCTTCTTCCCCAGTGTGGTTTGCATTTCTTTTCTTTCGTTTCCCCACTGAAGAATTGTCATCTTCCCTAGTGGGTCTCCTCATCTAGTTATCCCCAGTGAGAGTCGTATCTCCTTTCCCCAATGAAGATGTGTCTTCCCTGGTGGAATTTGTGTCCCCTGTGTGAAAGATTTCCTTGAACAAGCATCTTTAGTCATGTCTGAACTATCTTGCTTACTTGGTCTGGAATCTTTCCCCAGTGTGTTGGGTCCTCGTGAGTGGTTACTCGTCGTTTTGCTGTTATTTTATCTATTTGCTCGTGTGTCTGCATCCGTCTTGCATTCAATCATATAGCCTCATTTAGATTCATGGCATATTTGCATTCGTCCTTTCGCATACCATCGGATCTAAAGGACAAAATTTCTGGTTTGCTTTATTTAAATACCTTTCACTGCGATTCAATGAGGATTGTTATCTCTCATTTCCATCTAGTGAAGATATTTAAATAGGGGCATCTGTTGCACCCCAAATTTTAACCCCTTAGATCCTCATCATCATTGTAGGATCATGTTTATTGGATTAACTAACCTTAACCCATTTCCAGTTTATTTTTGTTAAGATGCAGATGAATCAGGGTTCCGTACCGTCAAAATCGGGATTTCAGTGGTCTGATCAATCAATGTTTTGGATTGATTCAACCTCAATTAGGTCTCCACATCATCAAATATATTCCATTGGATCAAGTATGAATTCAATTTGAGGTGGTCACCCTGGAATTGAGAACAGTGCAGTTCAAGACGCCCGATTAGGGTTTTCGATTAGGAAAAGTCAACTGTAGTTTGAATTTTTATTTGAAGAGTGTTTCAATGGTGATATTAAGGTCCATTAAGCTCCTATGGCTTAGTAAAGTACATCCAAGGAGTTTCAAGTCTTCAGAATGTCCGGATCATCGGCAGTCGACTCGGTAGTCACCGATTGATCGAACGGTTGACCAAAACGTAAACTCTTCAACAATAAGGAATTTAACTTCAAGATGTAAATCAAAAATGTTTCTTATGTCATATTACACCTCCCCATAAAATTTCATGACCATTGGATCAAGGGTTAAGAAGTAATTGCAAAAACCGGGAATTAGGGTTTCGAAAGGGGCAAGACCATAACTCCTCAACCACACATCCAAATGAAGTGGTTCAAAGCTCATTGGAAAGCTCTTGACAAATCCTACAAAAGCCTCAAAGTGGTCCATGAACAAAAAATGCATAGATTTGGAGTTATGACAAGATTCATTTTAAGAAGGGAAATAACTTAGAAAAATTCCAAGTTATTTAGCCTTTTTAAGTGGTTTTTTCAGCAACTTGGAATGGTTTTTAAACCTAGTTCCATATATAATTTGGAAATCCCCAAAACATGAAAGTTATAGAGCTACTTAAGGGCTTTCCAAATTGTGGTAGAACTCCTCAATAGCATGTGTGAGCAGAAAGTTATGGACTATGGAAGTTAGGGTTGTCAACACTTGAAATCACAATCCAACACTTCTCAAAAATCAGATTTCACAACTTGAGACATCCTCAACCCTTGGATCATGATTCAATCTGATGTTTAGATGTGTGGAGGAAGGGAAATGCAGAAAAATGCAAGGTTTGAAGAGAGAGGCAAGTTGCAAGCTTTGTTCAATAAAATATTCAAATGTGTAAGAAGGAGAGAGAAACGTTTTCACTCCAAAACTGTTGCAGCTGCTCTGCCTACACTCTAAGCTCACCTCAGTCACTTCATGTCCATCTCCACTTAATTTTTCTGATCTTCTTTGAACCATGGAGATGATAGGAAAAGATCTTGGCAAGATTTTTCAAAGAAACTTCACAAATCTCCCTCCAAAAGTGGCAAAGTACCAAGATGCCCTCACTCTTGTTTTCACTATAAATAGAGGCTTCTTCATTGATGTTAGACACACCAGAGAAATCTCCAAAACCAAGAGAAACAATAGCTCTCAATCCTCATCCTTTTCCTCAAGAATCACAATTTTCAAAACTTCCATTTTTCACCAAAAAGCTGTCTTGAGCAAAACTCTGCTCAAGGTCAGTTCTACCATTTCTAAGTCACTCAAAACCCTTTACAAAATCCCTAAACATTGTGTAGAAGGTGTCCATACATTCAAACCACTCAAAAATCTCCTTTTCACAAAAGTCAACCTTCACACCTTAGTAGTTTGACTTTCTTGCACTTTGAAAGCCAAATTCTCACTTGAACCATTTCCTACCATTCTAACACTCCCAACACCTCCTATACATCATATCTCAACTTCCCAAGCCCTAAAAAACCAGCTGGAAATCACACAACTCCAACTGTCTTGAAAAGTGGACTATTGCTTAAAGAGGAAGCAAGCTTCAAATCCTTGCCAAAGAAGAGGATCTCTGGGTTTCTCAGCTTTTCAGCTTGCTCAAGACTTGTCTACAAGAGGTATGTGACATTCAAACTCTTTATTGATCATACATTATCATGTTGTATCATTTTGAGGTGATTTTGTGAAAATATGGTCTTGCTGCCCCATTTTAGTTCTTTGTCAAGAACTCTTGTTTCATGATCATGTTACTTGTTTTTGTTAATGTGTTTTCATTTGTAAATGATATGTGGATGATATGTTACAAAGATTGTGCTTAGATATCATGCTTGACTTGTTTTTGAAGTTTTGGTCTATATGTTAGTTTTGAGAATCCAACATGGAAATGTGGTGTGTTTAGCTCTAGAGCTGTCAAGTCTTAGTTCATTTGTGATATTTGGATAACTTGTAAGCTATTCATAGGATCCCCCTGCCCTAGATCATGTTTGAATCTATTGTGGCACTTGTTTCACTCTTATGCTATTTTTGTGTCATCCTACTCTATCATTACCATTGGAATGTTTGTGCTTACTATTTTGTATCTCAAATGCTCTAAATCATTGGTTGATGTTTATTTGATCTTACTTGCTTGTTTGATTGGTTGAATGTGAGAAACATGAGGTTTGCCACTAGGGCCTCCTGTGAGTCTTGTGTTTTTGCTATCAAACTTGGTTTTACATACCATTTCTGGTTTGGATCAGTTGTTGTTTGATCTTAGGATTGGAAACTCATTTGTTACTATGTTTTGGGATTGTATGAGGTGCTTGTGAGTTCAAAATCTCCATTATATGTTCAAACTATTTTGTCCTTCTTCATTTGCATTTCAAACCTCATTGATACCACCAACACATCATTTTATGTTTCAATCAATGTCTACTTGATCTATGTGCATAGAATTATTGCCTTACTCATTTGAAACTTGTGTGAGCTATCAAATCTCCCCAACTGTCATGAACTTGTTGGCGGCATCTTTAAGTGGTTGTTTTTTATATGTCATGAGCCCCAAAATGCTATTTTCTGTTTGGTAAGGTATTCAACCATTTCTTGAGCTTGTTCTCATCTGTTAACATATTCATGGTATGTGCATTTTGTTTGTTTCAACATAAAACTTCACAATTTGAAAAATGCCCCTGCTGCCACATCCTTGCCAAGACAGTTTTTCACACTAAATACCACAACATGCCAATTTTCATTCCAACTGTTGTATGCTTATTTTGTGAGTTGAAACTCATTCCTTGTCATGATTTTGATGTGTACACATTGGTTATTTGACCTGTTCTTGCTTGCCTTCGCAATTCCACTCACAATTGCATTTCATACTAGATTATGCCATGAACATACCAAGATGTTGTCCTGTTTGTCTATCCTTAATCTTTGAGTTGTAACTCATTCATATTCATGATTTTGATGTGTGTAGATGATTGGTTTGGTCCATGATTACCTGCATTTGCATTTCACCCTCAAACCGCACTTTTAAGCTAAAACCTACCATGACTATGCCAATTTCTTCCCTGCTTGCAATATGCTCATGTTCTGAGTTGTGACTCATTCTTTTATACATTTATGATGTGTGTGTATAATGTTTGTCAACATGAGACTACTTGATTGCATCTAGACCATGTTTGTACCTCTACTGTCAAACTGTTTTGAAAGCCACTGCCACACACTTCACTTTGTTTTGCTTGATTGTCTTAAGTCAGTTCATTTAGCATTAAGACCTCTAGTGATAATTAGGACTTGTATGTACATGAATCAATCATTTTTGTATGTCCTATTTTTCTGTCATGACAGCCCCATTCCACATGTTTGATGCAAATTGAGGCTTGGTATCCATTTTTCTTGTTATGTGCATTCCATGATTACCTTAAGTGCTAGCCATAATGAGGCATTGAAATTGGCATTAGTTTTCTGTGTAGTCTCGGTTAAGGGTGATTTGAGTCTCTACATGAGTAGGTTTTGTTTTTGTAAGAAACACCATTGTGGACCTTCATTATGCATACTGTTGAAACATGACCGGGGGGGGGGGTATTTTGATTTTCTGACCAACCTGTTTGTACATGGTTAAGGCTGTCAACAGGAAATTGTGTTTGGTTTGTTGTTGGAATATTTTCAAACCTAGTGGTAGGCCACTGTGTTTGATTTCATCTACTCTATTTTGCTTGAGGCATTTAGAACTGGTAGTCCACTATTGTTTTGGAATTTGGTGCTAGCAGGTGTTGGGGTGATTGAGGCTTACATTTTTGCAAGGATTTGGCAACTGGCCTATTTACTGCTATAGGGCTAGCAGTTGGTTTTAGGGATTATAGGTCAGGTTTTAGTTTTGGGATCAGTTATGGAGAATGCTGTCACCACAGTTTGGTTTGAATTTGCAACAGTTTTTGTTGGGCATTTTGTTGTGATAAGGGAATCCTGGGCTGGTTAAGAGTTGGTTACTGAACTCTACTTAGGTTAGCCTGTCAAGTCTTAGGATTTGAGAGCTTAATATACAGGCATTCTGTTTTATGGATATGACTGAGTGATGCATTGGCTTCTGTTCAACTGTTTTGAGGTTCCTCAGCCCAGTTTCATTACTACAACTTATATCATAATCCATTTTGCCTTACAGTTGGGATGGGAGGACCTTGGATGTTAAGATCATGTTGTGCTTGAGATTCACTTCCAGGCCTGATCTTCAGTTGGATCAGGATATGCTTACTTAGTGGAATGCTACCAGCTGCCTTGGTTTGTCCACTGTTGCCAACTCTTTATGTTAGTTTCATTTGACATTTTGATAACAGTCCTTTAGTACCCTTTAGTGCTAGGTTCATGTCTTTAGACTGGTAACTTTAGGCTATTAGGTTGTAATTGATTGGTAATTTGGATTTAGGCATATTCAGGTTATAATCCAATTGTTGTCAATATTTTTGAGTTTGTTAGCTCAAAGGCATTTTCTGCCAAGTTTAGATGCTCAGGCCTGCTATAGGAGTGTTGTTTTATTTTGACACTCTGCATCCCTTATTTGTTTTGGTCTTGTGTTTTTTCATACTCCTGTTCAGCTGCCCCTTGAGTTACTTTGTTGCAATTTGGATTTATATGGTTTTAGCTGCTAAGACGTGGACTTCATGCTTAAGGTTTGAATCTCAAGGCACTTGGTTTGGTTATCATGTGGCAGGTCTGTTATTGCCCAACATCCTTGCAATTTTTTTAGTCATGTTTGCAACAACATGTCATCTCATTGGTGTTGTGTGGATTTGGATGCGGCTAGCCATTCACTTGTGGTTTCATTGATCATTTGAGTTTTTCCTTCGAATTTAATCATTGAGGAATGCATTTAAAATTTGAACAGACCCTCACTTGTATCTATTTGCATTTGGTTTGATCTAAGTTTTCTCAAATGCATCTCAAAACATCCATTTTCGTGTTCATTCAAATTTTATGATGTGTGCATCAATTCATTGCATGGTTGTTACCATCTTAATCCTCATCAAAAATTAATCAGTTTTGACAAAAATATCGTGAAAAATGGTTAAGATTTGAAGATGTTGAGAGCGAACTGCATTCTCGTAATTCACTTATTCTGCCTTGGTATTTTGCCCAGCTATGTACTTGGTTAGGTATATGTATTTTTAGGGGTGGCTTAATACATGGATGTATAGCCACCCCAGTGGTAGAAACATGCGCCTTAAGTCACTTGCCTTGCCCATGGTCCTTGGTTCGATCTCTGAGTGGGAGACTTTTTGGCATTTTATTTCAAATGACATTGTTTTCATTATTTTGTCCATCTTTTCCTTTCCTATACAACATGCGTGCAAGTGGCCAACTGGTAAGTCTTGAGTTTGTAAACAAGAGGGCCTGGGTTCAACCCCTCCCATGGCCATTTTGTTTTTTTATTGCTTGTTTATTTTATTTTCATAAAATTCAACAAATCATAACTTTTGTGTGCTTTATCGTTTTTAACCCGTTCTTTTTGCAAGTTGTTCATTTTAATGTCTACTTTCATTTAATGGAATAAAATCTCGTAGTTGCTTGTTTTTACAATGCCGTTTGCCTACTTGTTAGTCGGCTCATTCTTAGGTCATTGCCTCACGTCTTTTCTTCCATATCATGCTTATTTTATCTTGTGAGACTTATAGGTATTTGATTTATTTATGTTTGTTAACATGTTAGGATTTCATTTCTTGTTGGTGGTTACCATGATTTATTTTTCTCTTCCCAAAGTTTTGAATTTAACTGTTGAAATTATACCTTGCGTATTTGATTGTCATCAATGTCTAAATGTCGTTACATTTGAATTTATAACATGATCATCTTAAAGTTGTGACTTACTCGCAAGATTATTGTTTCCATCTTTGTTAAGATATTTGATTCTTGGTTGTAACCATCTATCTCCATTTATCTCTCTCCTTGTTGTAACATTATTTGTTTAGGCATGATGCCTGTATGTATACACTCATCTTGTAAGCCCTATTGAAACCGCGTCTTTGTTAAGATGCATCTTCGTTAAGATCCCCTTCCATCTTTGTTAAGATGTTTCCCCATCTTTGTTAAGATTTGTTCTTGGTTGTGACCATCTGTCTTGTTTGAAATCATTAATATTGTAATACTTACTTTGGTCATAACCATTTATCGTGATTGAAATCATTGCCTGATATTGTAATATCTTAATTGCTTGCTTTGGTTATAACCATTCATCTTGATTGAAAGCACTTGCTTATTGTAATATGCTTAATTAATCTCGGTTGTAACCATGTCTCTTATATTCATCATGTGTGAATGATTATGCTTTGTTAAGTTTACTTTCCCCAAAGTGATGGAACTCTTTAGTTCTCATCCCAGTTGCCTCCTTTTTCCTTCCAAAGGAAAGTCTCTCTATTGACCTTTGGGTCATAGATAGCTCATATAAACTCATAGGTCTGGATAGAACCTTCTCCCTCTTTTGGTCTGGAAAGAACCAATTGATCCTTATTCCTTAGTTCGTGCCCGAACTACGACCGCTCTGATTTCTCATTGGACAATGAGAATACGTAGGCACAAGATGCGATATCTTGACGAGCAACCTTCCCCCTTCTCCCACCTTTTGGTATGGATAGAACCAATTGGTCTTACAACGTAGAACTTTAGGATAGAGTTTGGTTAACTCTATGTAAGAATCATGGATATGATTACTTACTTTCCTTTCTTGAGAGTTCAACATAGATCTAGAGAGTTTCGTAAAACTCTACAGCAGCATGGATACGTTTGTTCCCCTTTGAACCTTGATCATAATCAAGTGTTCTTCATCCCTTGTGAGGTGAACTACGATTGCTCTGATTCTATCCTAGTTAGGATACGTAGGAAGAGGACGCGATATCTTTGCGAGCAAACTTAGAAACTGTCTTTAGGTTTTGACCTTCACCTTTTACCCAATTCCAAACCTTAGCAAACATTTACCAACTTAGCATGCAAACAAACAAAAGGTTCCTGTAGAGTACTACAGATGTTTAGGATGTGAAATACCTACCCTATGCATAACCAACGCCCGCTCCCCGAATCTCTTAGCGTTTTTGTAACATCGCGCAAAAGGTTCTTTCTTTCTTTAAACCTTTCCTTTGGATAAATTAAAGTCCGATTATGAATTTAAGAATTAAAGATTCAAGTTAATCAGTAGCTTGGTATCACGATTCTCACCGCAACATGAGGGAGAAATAAAACGTTGGAAAAAAAAGTTAAGTTGGCTCCTCAAGACGTTGCATCTTGTGCCTACGTATTCTCATCGAGAAATCAGAGCGTTCGTAGTTCCCCTGGTTAGGGTAAGGAACTCTTGACTGTGGTCAAGATTCCAAAGGGAAAGTAAATGTCTACGGCGAGACACTTACATAGAGTGCGGCGACTCTAAACTAAAGTTAAGTTAGCAAAGAAGGGAATGTCCACGGCGGGACAAATAAATAGAGCACGACGACTCCAAGCCTAAGTTGCAAAGGTAAACAAAGGGAATATCAACGGAGGGACGACTAAATAGAGCACGGCGACTCCAATTCTATGTTGCAAAGGTAAACAAAGGGAATGTCCACGGCGGGACGACTAAATAAAGCACAACGACTCCAATTCTAAGTTGCAAAGGTAAACAAAGGGAATGTCCATGGCGGGATGACTAAATAGAGCACGTCGACTCCAATTCTAAGGTTAGGATAAAGGGTAAAGGGTGTCCACAGCGGGACGCTAAATAGAGCACGACGACTCCAATCCTAAGGTTAGGATAAAAGGATAAAGGGTGTCCACGGCGGGACGCTAAATAGAGCACGACGACTCCAATCCTAAGGTTAGGATAAAAGGTAAAGAATGTCCACGGCGGGATGCTAAATAGAGCACGGCGACTCCAATCCTAAGGTTAGGATAAAGGTAAAGGATATCATATGTAAACCATCAATGTCACAACAATGTAGACAAAAGGTTCAAAACCTCCTGGGGATAATCAACAGTTTTAAAGGTGAGCCACTTAAATACGTACAAACAAAGTTGAATTTCAAACTTAAATGCACAAGGGAGCCAACAATACAAGTTCATGTCATCTTAAAATTAAACTCAAAGAGGAATAAAATAAAAATTGAAAATGAGAGATATAAGGGGAAAACCCTAAAATGATTTACCATTCTCTTACAATGTAAAGTGTTTCCAAAAATGATATTTCTAGATTATTCACATACCATATGAAAATATGCAAAAATACAAGACAATTGCAAAAAAAATCAATAAAAAACGATAAAAATTGACAAAGTTGTGCTATTTTGAATTTTTAAAGAAAAACAAACATTTTAATCATTAAAAATAATAGGGATGCGCTTGGTGGGTGTTAAACCCACCACCTTGTGAATACAAGTTCAAAACTTGGCAAAACCAGCCATAGGCGCGCGCGTGATATAACAAGGAAAAAGAGAGAGATAAAGGAAAACATGGAAAATCTGAAAAATGACCAAAAGAGTTGATCTCCACACGGATCGAACTCAGGTCATCAAGCATGGCAAGGCAAGTGAAAAGCAAGGCATAACCACTAGGGTGGCGATACATCCGTGTATTATGCCACCCCAATAAATACATAAGCCTAAAAAGACAAGCATATTGGGCCAAGGCAAGACAAGAAAACAAGGCAAGTAAACATGGAAACAGTTACATCACAGCTCTTTCAAAACTCAACCAATTTTCACAAAATTTGGGTCTATCTTATGTGAAATTTAATAAGGAACACAATGGCATCATTAGTTTTTCAAGATGAAGCACATAAATTAAAACACGATTGCAAGTGCAAATGGAAGCTTGTGACATGCATTATGGAAACTACAACTTAAAACAGAAGTGATTAAGATCAGATGAAGGTATGCACAAACTCCAAATACATAGCCTATGGATTCTAGATGCAAATAACATTCAAAAACAACTCCAAACAGAAATTGGTGCAACTTGGATCAAAAAGGGCTTGAAATGTTGTTTTGAAAATGAGAACAGTTCATGGTGTAGCAGTCCACACTTCAAAACATTAATATGCATTAGATGATTCACACATATCAAAACATGAATTCAAAACACAAATGGCAAGAAACCTTAATAAAAAGATTGATAGCATATGAGGTGAAAACATAAAACAGAAGTTGGCAACAAGTTCTTGGTTAAAACCACATTTTAAACAAACGGGCTTGTTGAATTCTACACATACACACAATTTCATACCATGACAAAATGACTTCAACCAAAACCGCCTAGCATGAATAATTGGTTGAGCAGCAAATCAAACAGCAAACAACAAGAGTAGCAGCCAGTCTTTTTTGATCATTACTATGCCAATCAAACACATCAATTCAAAACATGCCTTAAAGTGAAAGTTATAACTCTATAGTAATGAACACAAACCAAGTCTAACATAAAAGCCTAGTTCTAGGATCAAACAGATGCAAACATGTTAATTAGCATTAATAAACATGCTCTTGTTTACAAACAAGCAGAAACAGCAAAAACTTCATAACAGTTGCAAGCAAACTTTGAGCCAAAACAGGTAGTATCCATTCAACAATAGCCATGGCAAACATCCATTCATGATTTATATCAAAACTTCAACAATACATAGCACTACACATATTGATGAGCAAAACAAAACCAATCCTGGCAGATTCAAACATGAACTGCTCCCATATTTAAAACACATTGTAACAACTAATGTACACTAATCATGTTCATGGCAGTTCAAAATCAAGATAGTGATCACTAACCTCTTGTAGACTTCCAAGCAAGCTTGTGCAATAGTGAAAACCTTGAAGACTCCCCAAATAAGATCCAACTAATGCCTTGATGAAAATACAACTTTTCTTGCACTTGAAGTAAACAAGTGAACTTTAGGACAGAGCTTAAAACAAGTGATGATGATGGTGTTTTACGTTATGGACAGTTGGTACATCATAAACCAAATATGTTTAAATGGTTAAAGTGCTCAAAACAGGTCTAAGCAGAGATTTAGCAGATTTTGTGTGTAAAGTCAAACTTTGCTTAGTTGAAAGTTGACTTTTGAGAAAATGAAGTTTTTGACTGGTTTAAGAGCTTGAACACCTCCCAAACATCATTTGTGGATTATTTGGATGGTTTGTGATGATTTTAAGTGGGTAAAAATGGTTTTGGAAGGCTAAATGCTCAAGGCATATTTTTGAAGGGTTTTGGAATGGTTTTCTTCACTTGTAAGAAAAGCAAAGCAAGATGAGAGCTATGGTTTTCTATTGGGTTTTAGAGTGCTCTGGTGTGTGTTTTAACATAGAGGAAACCTCTATTTATAGGCAATGTGAGAGATTGGGGCAGATTTGCACAAGTGGTATTCAAAGTGGTTTTTGGATGAAAGATCTTAGCAAATCCAAGTGTAATTGCTTTCTGCAGATGGTGCATGCTTTCAAAGGCCATAAACCTCTAAAATCAGATAATCTTAAGCTGTATGAAGTGACTATAGAGATAGCAAGGACAAATTTCCCATGCTGCAGCCACCAATCTTCTCTTTCATGGTGTACTTTTTGTACTTTTCCTTAATAAACAAATGGGTCTTGTCAAGAACTTTGGATTTTCTTGGATCCTCTTCTGAATTTGTTCATTTAAACCTATAAAACAACATATCAGAGGTCATTTCATGGTTAGAGATGAAGTTCATATTTGGGAATCAAATTCATGTTGGGTTTTGGCAAGTTGACAAACTAGCACATAGGCCTAACTTTATCACTTCATAACTCTCAGCTCACAAGGGCTATGGAAGAGTTCTATAACTTTTTGGAAAGCCCTCATGAAGCTCTAAAACTTTCATGTTTTCATGATTTTCATATTCCAAGTGGAACTAGGTTAAAAATCCCTTCAAAGTTGGCTGAAACAAAATTTGCAAGGCCAAAAGACTTAGAAATTTTCTAAGTGTTTTCCCCTCTTGTGATGTTTTTTATCAGAACTCCCAATCTACTCATTTTTTGCACATGGACATCTGTGAGACTTTTGTAGGAATTGTAAATATCTTTCCAACAAGCTTTGAACCACATCATTTGGATGTATGGTTAGGAAGTTATGGTTTGGCCCCTTTCAAAACCCTAATTCCCAATTTTTGCGGTTACTCCCCAATCCTTGATCCAATGGTCATGAAACTTCATGGACAGGTGTAATATGGTATTAGGAACATTTTTTATTCACACCTTGAGGTCAAATTCTTTATAGTTGGAGAGTTGACTTTTTGGTCAACGAAACGATCGATCGATGACGATCGGATCGACTATTGTTGTTCTGGGTCTTCTGAGGCCTTGAAACTTCTTGAGTTGACTTCACTAAGCCATATGAGCTTTATGGAACATGATCCCATCATTGGAGCACCACTTAAATCAAAAGTCAAACCACAATTGACTTTTCCTAATCGGGGATCCTGAAATGCACTGTTCCTGATCTTTGTGACAACATTAAATTGGACCCATGTTTGACCTAATGAAGTATTATTGATTGTGTAGAGACTTTCTTCATGGAGAATCAATCCAATACATTGATCGATTAAACCATTGAAACCTCGATTCCCGGTTGTACGGAGCCCTGATTTGCCTGTATCTTAACAAAGACAAGTTAAGGTTAGATAATCAAATGGATATGATCCTAAAATGATGATGAAGATCTAAGGGGTCAAAATTTGGGGTGCAAAAATTATGTTTGAGGGAAGGTTTTCTCTACAGTAGGTTGTAGCTTTCAAGGGGAGTGGCTGATTGTGTGTGGGGGTATTGTGTACCTGTCTATTATGTAGTTGCTTTGGTACAACTTCTACAAGAGCTTGCGTACAACATGGTTTGGTGTGTCTCTGGTGAGGCTATAATGTCATACAAGATGTCGTGACATTGTTATGTCAGAAGGATTTGGGTCTCAAAGAAAGTTCTGTTGTTGGATGTGACATGTCTGATATGATGTCTTGACATTATGATCAGATATTCTATAGAGAATTGATGAATTTGTTTTTAGCAGAGTATTTAGAGGAAATTTTCATGTTATGGATCATGTTTTGTGTCTTTGGATGGTTCATAGAAGTGTACAATGTCTTTCAGGATGTCAGATAATTGTCTTAGTCAAGATTGTCAAGAATCTCTCCTTGGTAAGAATGACAAGGACGTTGTATCAAGTAATCAGTTCCTTCAATGTAGGCCTAAAAATTGTGTTTTTCGGGTACATGCATGTTTAAAGGTAGCATGGGATTTGTCATGTTCAAGCTTGGAAAGAGAGAACGAGATTTCAAAGGTGTATCTCTCACATGTGGACGGTGGTGCATTATCAAGGATGATTTCGCTTCTTCCAATATTCATTTCCTTGACCTATCAAGCATTGCAAAAAAATAATTTATGCTATATATAGTCGGAAGTATGCTTGGATTCACAGTGTATCATGGTGTGCTTCAAACATGAGCAAATCTTCCAACATTTCTGAAAATGAGAAGGTTCATTTGAAGGAAACTATGAAAGAGAAGAAAGATGAGTCCAAGGTTGTGATATCTTCTAGATCATCAACTAGAGATGTCTTGACAGGGAAGAAGACTGAGACCAAGATGAAGTCCCTCAAGAATATTTATGCTAAGGGTCATGTCTCTGACGTGGATGGTGATGAAGAGTGAATTCAATTTGTTAACTGAGGAGGATGGAGAGATTAGGTAGTTATGGAGGAGAGTTTTTTTTTTTTTTTTGATAAGGTCCTATCATCAAATGTTTCCTTTTGGTGTCTTAGGGTGCTTGTTCGTTTCCTTTGATGTGTAATTTTTATTTAAACTATTTTTTTCCTTTACTACTGGTATATTTATGTTCTTGTAGAGTCAGTTTATTTTTTTTGTTTGTCAAATTTTAGCACAACATGGGGAGAAAAGTATAGTCTATCCAAAAGGTATTTGGGCTTGTGAACTTGTGATATATGAAGAATGTCCTACCAGATGTTCTGTCATTCTGTTTGTGCCTTGGGGTCTTATGTCTTGTGTCTTGTGCTCTTCATATGCTGCTTTTGTCATATGTGTTTCTAATGTGTGTGGCTTCTACCATATGTGTTTTTAACATCTTGAACTTTTTTAGTTCAAGTTTGTGTCCATGTTGGTTTTCTTGGGCTTCGAAAATGTTTTTTCTTCCGTTCTAAGAGGGAGATTTATTCCTTTGTGACAAGGATCAATTCTTTAGTTTAGGGGGAGTATCTTGGAAATTCATAAAGATGTAGGTGATATTCCTGAAGATGCAGGTTATCTTCTTCCTTATGTACACAGTTGCAATGGTTACATGTAATACAACTAGTGTTGTGTATTTTTATGATTTTATTCCTCTCTCTAGGGTTTATTGTGCAAAAGGTGTTTTAGCCAAAATTTTCCAAAGGGGGAGATTGTAAGTTACATGGTTTAAGGATTGACAACAATTTTGATAAAACATGGTTCATAGCAGGATGTTATGTGTGATGTTGTAACATGTTGATTAGCTCACCTTGAGAGAAGATGTCCTAACAGATGTTGTAACATGTTATACCAAATCATCTGTTATGGCTATTTTAATTTTTGACAGATTTGTTTTAATTCTGTGATGCTTCTTTTCGAATATATCTCAGTAATTTTCACAGGTCAATAAGGTTCTATCATGATCAAGTTTCTGTATTTTCCAGCTTGCACAAATTGATAAATTTGGAAGATGAGATTTTTTAGGAAACGTTTCCTATTATTATGGAGAAGATTTTGTAGATGGTGTAAAACTGACATAATGGAATTGATTGACGAATCCAAGCCCATAATGCACGAGTCTATATAAAGAAACTTACTAAACCTAAAATAGTGGTGGTAATTATTAAAAAAAAGAAACCATGTGTGCAAATAAGGGTTTAGGGTTTGAGATTTCTTTGTGTGTGTTGTTGTATTGTGTGTCACTCATGTACTTTCTCATACATTGAGGTAGTCTGTTTGTAAGCCATTCATTCATCACCTATATGCTTGAATTGGACTAATGTTATTGTGTTGTGACTTTCCACTCTAAGCTTTTAAGCAATATTAAGTATTGTTTTTAAAGTGTGACTTCTTTTGATATATGGTTAATTCTATCACTGCTGATTGTGACTATTAGGAAGTGAGAGGGAATTCTCATATCTAGGAGTGTCTTAGGTAGAAATTTCATTGGATATGGATTAAGTGAGAAGTTGTAAACTGGGATAGTTTAGCTTTGAATTGATACTACTAATAGTGGATTTCCTGTCTGGCTTGGTTGCCCCCAAAGGTAAGTGTTGTTGTACACCGAACTGGCTTAACAACTCTTTGTGTTTTGTTATTTTCTGTACTTATAATTTTGTTTATCTTGTCCTTGTGTTTTAAAAAATATCAATGTTTCAACATCTCTTAGGACATCTGACATCTGCATACCAAAATTTTAATCCAGATGATCACTTCAACAACATGTTTGAAGTAATGAAGATTCAAACTTCTTTGATCATCAACAATTCATGATGTTAAAGATTTTCATCAACTAAAAAAAGAAGAAGAAGGAAGATGAAGGAGAGGCAGCAAGGAAACAAAAACAACAAATTGAATCAAAGGATTGATCAAGCTATCATCAAGATCAATCATCCATTTTTGTGGATTCGGGTTTTCACCCCATCAACATCCAAGATCCATTGAGCTTGATGAAACATGGCCAAATCAACCAAGATTCATGTCAAACAAAAGTCAACATAGGTCAAATAATATAAAAATGCAATAATATGAATTAATATGCATACAAATGATTTTCAAAATCAATTTTAAAATGAAAAGAAACACGAAAATGCAAATGATGCATCAAACAAGAACACAAATAACCAAGAGAAATCCAGAAAGTCAGAAATAATACAAGATTGCTATGAAAATTTTGAGAATTTTTTATGCATAAAAGTATTTTTAAACAATTAAAAATGCAAGGAAAAAGAGAAAAATCATGAAAAATATCAAATGATAAAGTAAAAATATGAAAAATATATCATCAAACAGAGAAAAATTTTAGAAAATTTTTTGGTATTTTTTGGGCAAAAAAATAGATTTAATATGAATTTTCAAAGAAAAATGCAATTAAAACAAAAATCAGAAAAAGAAAATAAAAAAGGAAAAAAGGAGGAGCGTAGGATCTGACTTTATTAATTGACGTGGCAGATCCCATGCTCCTCGAGATATGGTGCACGATGAAAATTAGTTAAATAAACATACAAGATTGAAAAATAAGTCAGCCAACAAAACATTTCAAGTGTCAACATCTCAACCATTGGATCAATCAAGCCATTTCAGGTGACCTGGTAATACCTTCGGTCATCTTCTTTGGTCAAACTCCACCGGAGAATCCATAAATGGTAACCATGGGTCATAAGACTAGTACCATTTGAACCCTTTCATTGGTGTGAGCGCAACCATAGCCTAAAAACAAATTTAATAAAGTTGTAATAGAATTTTGAAGAAGAATAAGAAGCGAAATGCAAAACAGATTTTCAAAAATACGAAAGGTAAATGCATCAATCAAGCAAAATTGAGTATCCAGAACCATCAGCATACTAAGGACTACATTGTGGTATCAAATTTGAACCAAATGGATGCTTCTAACTACCTGTTCGAAGAGATGTGAATTAAGCAAATCGGAGCAAGTCGTGTAAGCGATTCAGAGCACCTCAGACCTTGATTCTTGTTCCCTCAGCATCAGAGAAGAATGATGAAGAGATTGGACGTGAGAGACTGTGTTGAGAAGGCCTTTTAGTACGAAAATAAAATCTCACAAATGGAGGGTTCAAGTGGGATCTGGGAAGAGTGTTTTTGGCTATCTAAAGCTTGGGAAATGATGTAAATATTTTTCTCTGTTTATAGGGAATTTAATGTTAGTTCATACATGTGAAATGAATCCAAATTTGTGCAAAACGAATTTGCTCATGATGTGAAAAAAGTACCACCTGCATACCATCAAATTGCAACCAATTCTTGTGCATTATGGGTCATTTTCCTTGAGTGAACTTCACTAATCATATTTAGATGGAAAAGGTGTGGTAATTTAATTGGTAGAGTGAGTTTGGTTGGGTGGAAAATTCTGTCCAAAATAGAAAATGCAATTTTGTCGCATCTGCGAAAAGGGTCGGCAGAAACAAACAGAAGAGTCGCCACAGAACGTAATTTATCCCAAAGAGAGGGAAAGGAAACGATCAAAGAAAACCTAAAAGAACGGGAAAGACAAGGTCATCGTAACCAAATCTTGGGTTTAGGAGTCGGTTACGCAAGGGGAAGGTATTAGCATCCCTCACGTCCATTGTACTCAACGGGATCCATGCTTGTTGTCTAATAAAAAGGGTGAGAGTTATCTAAAGGCAACTGCTAAATGGGGGAGGGAAAAGAAAAAGGAGACTCCATAGGACATCTCCGCCCTATGCCTACGTATTCCCTCGTGCAATGGGAAAGTCAGAGTCAATGTAGTTTGGAAAACTACAGGTGATGGGGGGAAGGTTGCTCGCCAAGACATCTTCGTCTTGTGCCTACGTATCCTCATCTGGTATGAGAAATTAGAGCAAATGTAGTTCGGGTAAACTAGAACACTGGTTTGTCAAGTGTTTTTTATGAGTGACAGTAATTTCCCATTCCAGCAGTTAGGGGCGATGCTTATTTTTTATAGAACGGAAAAATAACCTACTCTTTTCTAAAAATGATTTTGAAACAAATCCCGAAGGATAGAAAGGTCTGAATTTGGTTTAAGAGTTTTAGAGAAGTGCATTGAATTTGTTTGAGATTCACGTTGCACTAAAGACTATGACATAGGAGCGAATGTGTCGCATATCGCTCAAAGGTCATACACTAAACACTCTAGATAAATGAGGAGAAACCCCATACTCATCATTTCCCACATGCTTAAGGCTCGTGGCGCACATTGTTCATTGTTCTTTATTAAGTGTCTTATAATTGTTTGAGATGAGAAGAGAAGACATAAGAAAAACACTAAAGGGGAACTGCAAACCCTAATGTTATCATACAAATGGTCCTAAGGTTAGGATGAAAGGGAAGTCTACCTAATGTTATCATACAAATGATGGACCTAAAGTTGAGGTCAAATAAGAGATTATCCTAATTATTATCATGCAAAGGATTGAAAGCCTAATGTCTCTCCTACTCCCACCTTAATCAAAAATTAAGTTAGGCTAGGAATCCTAAGGGATCATGTGAGAAAAAACAAGTAAATACCATACTAATCAATCACAAATGAAAACAAACTCAAGACTTAAACAAGTCCCAAGACAAGAAAGGGAAGAAAGAAGAATGAGATGAAGGAGAAGAAGCAACACCAAGTAAGCACTCATGGAAGTTCAACTCAAAAGGCAAAGCAAGTACACAAACAAACATTGATCTTAATCACACAAGGCACACATCAACATCATGTCAAAATGAAACAAGAATTCATATATGTCAAGCCATACTCAAAGAGTAGAGGTTAAAGCAAAGTGGCAAGACAAAGTGCCCAAACACACACAAGTAACTCAATGTCTAACAAAAGGCATCATCGATCATCAAAAAAAGTGGGATAAAGTCAAATAAGATAGAAAACATGGAAGGTCATTAGCAACAACACATCATATCCAAGTCATGTCAATGATCAAATAAGAAGCAAACAGTCAAGTCATGCATCACACTCATAAACAAATCCAATGCTACACAAAACAAGCATGAAGACATAACCTTAAAGAAAGAGACATTAGATAAGGGCACGAAACCAAGTGTGGGAAGCAACATCAACGTGAATATCAATTCAAATATTCACTCATAAACACACAAAAGGAACATCAAGGTTTGAATTCAAGACATGCATCTAGAACAAGTTCAAACACCAAAGTCATTCTCAAAGAAAAGAGATACTCAATAAGAATACAAATGATCAAGTTACAATCCGTCCAAGTCAGGAAAAAAACTCAAATGATATGCACCATGCTCAAATTCAAATCAACAATCAAGTTCAAGAAAACACAAACTCAAGTTGAAGCACAAAAGTCAAGCCAACATCTATTAAGTTAACCCATAAAGGAAACAAATGATCATATGAGGCATATGAGATAAAATGGTCATGCAATGAACCTCCATACATGAAAATCAGAACCTCAAACATGTCAACTAGAGCATACAAGAACCATCAAACATCCATTGAATCATTCAAGAAACAAACTCCAAAGACTAGGTCAAGTCATACACAAAACATGGTCAAAGTAACAACAACTTGATGCACCAACCAAAAATAGAAACAAGAGCAAATAAAATTCAAATAAATTCTCAAACTCATGTCATGTGTGTTATGAATCATATGGAAAAGCATCAAAATAAGAATGGCAAGAGAGCATCATCAAATGCATTAAACAAGGCAAAGCAAGCAACTAATCGAGCAAGAATCGAGGGCCAAATAAAACTAAGTGAAAATCAAGCAAAAGGTGATTATCAAAGCATCCAACCAGCACTCAAATATTCACTGAATAGGTTCCTAAGTGTGTGCAAAAGATTTAGTCAAAAGTCAATTGGAGATGGCAAGAGTTGAAGTCATGTTTCAAACTAGGTCAAACAAAACACACAAAACCATTAATTCAAAATAAAATATTAAAATAAAACGAAAATGAAAATGCAAAATGTGAAAAATTAAATAAGATGTAAAATTATTAGAAAAGTATTTTTTTTGGAATTATAGGACATTTATAACTATTTAAATAAAATCAAATTAGAAACTAAAAAACAAAACAAAGAAAATAAAAAACAAAGGGAAAGGGGTGCATTAGTAATAACTAGAAGAACTTGTTTCCAGTTATCACGCAAATGGACTCAACAACTGGGGGTGTGAAAAGTAAATAAGCTTAAGCCCATGATCAACTCAAAAACAAAAAACAAAACATAAGGTGTTACACATTGTTTCACTAATATACGTTGGCATGAGATACACATCACACACACCTGGATGACACGCATGGCACACGCAAGTAGTCAAATGGTCAGACCCTTCCACCTTAGCCAAACACCTCAGACGCCGGAGCCCTAGCTCCAGCCGTCTTCCCCGGTGAGCCTCACCAGTGGTCACTGTAAACCTCAACAAAAATGCCTAAACTGGACATCATTTTGAAGGAAATTTCACGTAGGTCATGAATCCAACCTCAAAAATCATTTATCAATGCTAAAACATAATGAAATGACGTAATGAAAATTTGATATTCAAACTGAGACTCCATTAAATCAACACAACAACCATCAGAATCATACCCACACTAGTGTAGGATTTCAGAAACAACAAAAACAAACCTAAAACAAGCCTAACATGAAAGGAAACAATAGGAGAAACTTACTCAACTGAAAGTTTCCAACAATTTCCTTATGCTTTGGTGAAGATGAACTAGGCCAAAAATGTAGAGAAACTTGAAGGAGAAAAGAGTTTCAAAGAGAGATGTCTTTTGAGGAAAAGTTAAGGAATTCCAATCTGATTCTTACAGCAATGAGGTTATGTCCGCTTGCTAGGGTTTTTTGGGTTTAAATCTGAGGGTCTTGAGAGTTAAAACAGAAAATAACTGATATTAAAGCTTGGTTGAAAAGTTTGTGAAATTTTTGAAAATGAAGAGTGAGTGAATGAGGTGGCTCGGGTTAGCTGCACATGAGGGTAATTTTGTTGTCACTCTTGAATGGATAATGAAGGGGTCAGATAGTGGCATGAAGTTCCATTTTATGAGAACACTTTGTACCAATTTGTCCTCTTGTCATTTTTGGAAACTTTTGCTCAAAAATGGTGTGTAGCACATGTTTTGGTTTGGCACATTTTAGGCAATGTTTTTTGATGTTTTGGGAAGAAAAAGAATGAACCATGCGCATGAATTTGAGGTGGGAGAGTTGCTGTATGATCATGCCAAGAAATTTTCCAAGAAGCACATAAGGATGCATCTTCACATTGCCCACTTTAGATCATCAAAAATCCATGATCATGGCTCCAAATGATGAGATCTTTAGCTCAATGAAATGTAGAAAATGAGGGGAGTAAGTTTCATGTTGATGGGATGGTGAAATAGGGCTTGTATCAAGGAGGAAACTTGATTGAAAGTTGGATGCACAAAAATGTCCCAAATAACTTAGAAATTTTCTAAGTTATTGAACTTCAGACACTTTGGGACCTTGACTTTGAAGCCACTTATCTTGCTGAATTTTGATCCAATGAGAGATTTCTTGTATTGGATGGAAATATTGAAGAGTTATCTTCAACTTTCATCTTATGGGAAAATTCATTTGAGATGAAGAGCTAGATGAAAATTTCCTTGGAAACTTGGTCCAAAAATCTATCTAACAACTTGCCAAACTTAACATCTTTGGAACTCTAATTTGGGAGCATCATAACTTGAGCTCTACACATCCAATGGGGATGATCTAGTACTCAAAAGAAATCTTGGAGGATGTTCTACAACCCTTGTGTTGTAGGAAAATTCATATGAAGCTTGTATCACCATGAAAATTGGGCTTGAAAGTAGGTACTTCAAACTGATTTTTCAATACTTAGAGGAATTCTAAGTGTTGAAATGTCACAATCTCCATTTTTCCAACTTTAGCTCATCATATCTCCCAAACCATGGATCGTTTGGACATGCTTCCTTCCACAAACTTGTATTTCATAATGTACTCTTTAATTTGGTAGCAAGTTTGACTTCATTAGATAAAAAATGAGAAAGATATAGAAGTTGCAAAATGGCTAGAATTAGGGTTTTCTACACTTAGAAAACTTTTCACCAAAACCCTAATTTAGTCAAACTCTTGATTTTATGTTTCTCCTTGATTTTTATTGTTCCAAACACATGAAATCACTTAAAATATCTATGAGTCCCTTGATTGACCTTGAGATCCAAGATTTTGACCTAATTGAATCATAGTTGACTTTTATTGACCAGATGAAACCCTAAAACCATGTCCACTGACTGAGGCTCTTGTGATGGCTTGTGTTGACACATAATCCATGTAGGGGATCCTCAAGGTGTGTGTTGAGCTTTAGAATCATGCATTTCCCAAATAACTAGCCACAAACCTCCTTTAAACCAAAATCCCAATCAGTTATACATGAGATAGGAGGAGTAAAATCAATGCTTGTGTTCTTGATTCAAGTAGTTGAGTGACATGCCTTGATGATGGCGACTTAAGATTGCCACAAAGTAGAGTATTAACCTTTGATTGAGCTTTGTAGATGAAGTTCTTTTCTTGGCTGTTGGATAAGATACCTTGATCCCCTGTCTAAGATCAATGTTATGTGCAAATGCCAATGCAAAATGAAATGAAACAATAAGCCAAGATATAAGAAAAATATGGGCAAATTTTAGGGTGCTACAAGTTTCAAGTACCCATCTTCAGACCACCATGAAATTTTGTACACATCACCTTTATGGCTCCTTCTCTTTGCAATCAATTCACATTATAACAAAGAGTACAATATGAGAAGAAAGTATTGATTTGGACACCTGAGGAGAAAGTTATGATGTGTTGAAGTTGGTATGAAAAAATGGTCATCATACTTAGAAAAATTCTAAGTCTTTGAGGCAGAAAATGAGCTATAATGTTACAACAAATTCCAAGGCCTTCCAAACATAATTTGATCTTGATCATTGAAGCAAACTTTTAGAGGGCATTGTAAATGATATTGTGCAAAAAGAATCAGCTTCAAAGGATGAAAGTTTTAGAAGTTATGGTCATTGGAAGTTGAGAAAAAGTCACTTGAAAATATGTCAAAGTTTCACTAAATCCACAAATGACCTATAATGTCTTCAAACATTTGATGGTCCTCCAAGCCTAATTGGTTATTGTCATGTAAAGAGAAGTTGGGGGAGGGGGGGAATGTTGAGAAGATTCATATGCAAAAAGAAGAACTCAAAAATATGTAGAATTGAAGGGGTTGTAGTCCTTGGAACTTTGACTTGAAAATGTTGACTTTTGGTCAAACCTTCTTGAATCAACTTGCATACTTGAGATTTTCTTGCATTTTAAGGAACATGGATGATCATGTGAACCTAAAATATGATTTTCTTGAATGTTATTTGATTAAATTGACCAAGGTTTGATATATCTTATTGAAAAAGGCATAGAAATAAACACATGAACCTTTGACTTTCTTGAGAAATAAGCTACACAACCTTGAGGCACTCTTGCTCAAAATTACACAGGATGATGCTTGAGAACATAAGCCTTGATATTAGAAGCAAAATATTGAGAAGTAAGCCCTTGGGAGTCAATAGATGTTCACACTTTAACTTGAGGGATCAAAACCCTAGTTGAGGAACCAAGCATGGTACTCTTGATTAAATGATCTACCTTGCACAAAGCTTAAAGAAACAAGACATGTATTTTTTCATGTTGATTAGTCGTTAATTAAAAAATAAGCATATAAGCATAAAGATAAATTATATACAAAGGGGTTCTTGGTGATCTTAAAAACAAAACCCCAAAAGGTGTGAGGAGGAGAACCAAATATGTGATCTTGTTTGTGTAAAGATGCAAATGATAAGTGAGATCTTAGGGTTAAAAATTAGGGTATGACATATGCCCATATTTAAGTTTCTTCTATCCGGAGATATAAAGATTAACATCTTCTTCTCGACGAGATCGAAGATACTTAAATATAACAACCAACCTAACTTTTGGTCCTAAGATGCCACAAAAAAATGCACATGATATGATATGAACAAATGCAGAAAATGATCTTTATGGGAAACACAATGCCATAAGAGACAAACAAAACGCTGGGGTGAGACAGGGAGATTGAAACTTCGTAAGGGAATGACAAAACCATAGGGACCTAGTTGGGAGAAACAAAACTCCATAAGGGAAAGGCATACGTGTAGGAAAAACCTACAACACACAACTACTAGAGATAAAGGAGGTTTACCAGGGAAATAAACCACGGGGAAACAACTCGACTCGGGGATGACTAAGTATGAAAAGAAACCCAAAACATAGTCGGAGGACAAAGGAACCGACAGGGAAGACCTCAACAAGACAAAGTAAGGCTTCACCAGGGAAAGAGAACATCAAAAAGGGATATCCAAATCCACCCAAGGAAGAGAATTCGAATCAACTAGGAATGAGTTACCAACTACTGGTTATGGGGGAGAAAACAACGGTACTCAACTATAGAAGAAAAGAGATATGTTACCTTCTACCGGTCATTGGGTAGAAGCAAAGGCAACAAACTCAAAAGGTGAAGAAACATTACCTGCTACTGGTTACTGGGTTGAAACAAAGGCAATGAACCAAAAGAAAAGACTACCGAGTACTAGTCATTGGGTAGAAAATAATGGTAACTAACAAAAAAAAGGGAGATAAATGCTACCTGCTACCGATTACAGGGTAGAAACAAAGGCAACAAGCTCAGGAGGAAGCATTACCAACTATCAACAAGGTAGATTAATAAGATAACCAACCAAAAGGATAAGAAATATTACCTTCCACCAGACGTATGATGGTTTAACAAAGGCAATAAACTAACAAGGAAGGAATATCAACTACCAACAAGGCAGCTTAACAAGGTAACTAACCAGAAAGGGGAGAAATATTACCTTCCACTAGATGAATGACGGTTTAACAAAGGAAATAAGTTCAAAAGGAAGGACTACCAATTACCAACAAGGCAGGTTAACACGGTAACCAACCAGAAAGGGGAGAAATATTACCTTTCACCAGACGTATGGTGGTTTAACAAAGGCAATAAACTCAAAAGAAAGGACTACCAACTACCAACAAGGAAGCTTAAAAAGGTAACCAACCAGAAAAGGGAGAAATATTACCTTCCACCAGACGTATGATGGTTTAACAAAGGCAATAAAATTGAAACACAAAAGTTCAATCCAGGAAATAACTGAAGAGAAACAATTCAAACAATACTCAACCAAATAAGAAAATAACTCAAATAGGTTTAGTTCTATCAAGATAAAAAACTGGAGAGAAAAAATGAATAAAAAATATTCCATGAGGAATAAACAAAGTGGGGAAATTAGAAAAGATGAAAAATTTCTGCTTAAGGTTAACACTCTATTAGAGAGAAGACACATACACTCTGCGGGATAGATAAGCACCAGAGAGCAAGCGAACACACCAAGGTATGCAAAAATGCACATGAAACATATGATGCAATGCACAAGGAAAATGATGCATGTGTATGAATATGCTGACAAAACAAGCACAAAGATAAACATGGAAGAACCCAAACATAACACAATCAGATACTCGGCCAAATCTCAACAAGGTGGAGATAACGCAAGAGGCCTTGCTAGGGATACAACCGGAATTCCTGCAGGAGATAAGAAAAAGTCAACAAAGGACATAAAATCCTACTGTGAGGTTTAACATGTTCGTGAAGAAGAAGGTACTACTTAGAACAAACATCCAAAGATCAATCTTCTGACATCAACAATACTCCTACTAAGGGAACACAAAAACATCCAAATTCTCCCTAGGGGTATGAAACATTCACAACTTTAGCTGAGAAAGGGTGAATATTTGGTAGAGATGCACATAAAGCTTTGCATAGGGGATAAAAAGATCTCCTGAGAAAATGAGATCACTTCTACAATCCTTAGGAAAGCAATGAGCTTCGCACTTCAAGATTTTAGCATTTTTGAAATCACAGTGGACATTCCTCTTTTATATTCAAAAATCAAGGAAAACATTTTGTACATTTCAAAATTATGATTATATACTCATCTTTTGTTAAAAAATTATCATAAAAAATAAATGAAATTTTATAATTTGGAACAACATAAGAATAAAAAACAATTGGACAAAAATGCTCAAATTTTATTAATAAGAATGGTAGCTCGCAAATGGTGTAACTCCATGGATCATTACAAAGTTGAAAAATGGTAAATACATGGAAAAAGGATATATTGAAGTACAATGACCAATATTCTCCCTAAAAACTTTAAATTCCACTATGCTGAAATCTTCGGTCGAGGATAATTGAATGAGAATCTTTGATAGATACCATTTCTTCAAACGATCAAGTCTGGCTTGATGCAGTTACTTGCCATAATCCATAACTTTTACCTAGATTTCCCTTTTGGGTTTTCAATCTACCGGGATGATTATTTTGGTTTGTGTCTCTAATTTTTGCCTTGACCTCCCTTTTTGGTTTTCAATCCACCGAGACGCTCATTTTTGCCTAAACTGCCCTTTCAGGTTTTCAACTTAGCGAGCTATTCTTTTATTTTTTTTAGGCGAAGTATTTCTTGACTGCATCGACATTCACAGGACGAGTGAACTATTCACCATCTATAGTTGTAAGAATTAATGCACCTTCATAATTAGGAGTCCACTTGCCCCTAGAATCAGTGGGAAAAGACTATATCTTTTTGAGCATAAGGTTATTTTCTCTGAATACGCGAGTATAGCACCCCAAAATTTGCTCATCTTATCTTGTGTTCTTGGCTTATGTTTCTTTGCATTTTCATATTCATGTCTACATAGCATTTGTTCTTGGCAGGAGTTCAAGGTATCATGGTTTGTTTCTCAAGCAAGAAGGTTGTGTTTCTTCAAGTTCAAGCAAGGTGTTCTATGACTTTGTGGGTTTCTCAAACCTAGAAGTTCCTCATTGTTGCACCCTAAAATTTGCCCAACTTTTCTTTACCTAGCTTGTGTTTCATTTCATTCACATTGGCATTATCATTTGCATTTCATTGACATGTATGCAGGAGATCAAGAGGTATGATTACCAATCAAGGGCTACACAAGAGTTTGAAGCTAGCTAAGAAGGTTATTCAAGTGTTCAAGGGTTGACATCCTTGTCAGAGAAGTTAAAAGATCCTCAGAGAGAGTGATTGAAGCCAAGTGTGTAGGCCTCCTAACTTGAGAGTGGAGGGAAGTTATCAGATGATTCTGAAGTCATGGAGATGGACTTGAGGTCTTGAGAGAGATCAGGAGAAGTGTTGAAGATCACTTTGAGGCCTAGACAGGTCATTGTGCAAGATTAAGAAGACTCAGCCATGAGTGGTGCAATTAGGGTTTGACTGGGTCAACCCTTAGTCAACTGAGGATTTGAAGGAAGTTGAGACTTAATTCAAGAGCCATGTGATCATGGATTGATACATTGAGATGTTCTAAGGATGATTCCAAGGCTAAATCATCATTATTGAAGAGTTAGAGGAGTTTCAAGCTAGGGTTCTAAGGCTTGACAGTGTAAAATCCCCTAGTTTGACCCCTATCTTCAAGGCAATTTAGCTCAAGATGTGATTGTCATCTCATCTTGCCCCTAACATTATTGTTGTAGAACATGATCTTAGCTTTAATTTAAGTGCTAGAAGTCCTTGATAGGATTTGTAGAACTCAAGTTATGGCTTTGACAAGTTACAAGTCATCTGAGGAATGTGAATTTGGGAGCTTGAAAGTTACCCAACTTGCAAGAACCATTTGCCCTAGAAGGATGACTCCTATAAACTTTTGGTCAACATGAATGTTGTTCCTTATTCTCTTATCTTTCTAGAGAGTACTAGAAGTCCTTGATAGGATTTGTAGAACTCAAGTTATGGCTTTGACAAGTTACAAGTCATCTGAGGAATGTGAATTTGGGAGCTTGAAAGTTACCCAACTTGCAAGAAACGTTTTCCCTAGAAGGATGACTCCTATGAAATTTTGGTCAACATGAATGTTGTTCCTTATTCTCTTAGCGTTCTATATAGTACTAGAAGTCCTTGATAGGATTTGTAGAACTCAATTTATGGCTTTGACAAGTCAAGGGTATTTTGGACATTTGGTGATTATAGGTCATTTGTGATCATAGGCTATTTTCACCAACTTAGAGGTTTCAAATGAAATTTTGTTCAACTAGAAAGTTGCTCAAAATGGGGTTTTAACCTTGACCATGCATCAAGGAGGCATTGAAATGGCTCAAGGAGAGACTGGGTTCAAGAAATTTTGAAAAACGAAGAATTAAAAGGATTTAATGGTCAAAAATTCAAATAAGTCATTTTGTGACCAAATGAAACAAAATTATAGGTCAAATTGATTGGAAAAATGATTATAGAAACAATGGAAATGTTAGAATTTTGATTTGAGGTCATTTGAATAACATTCCATTTCATTTCTTCATGATGAAGCAACATAATCTAATGCATACCTTTGGCTTGCTAACAAGGAAAATAGCACACTAAACTCATTCAATATCTCATGAGAACTTGATTACACACATAGCCATGCCAAGAAGGAGTCAGAATGGTGGTTGCCATGGGTGATATTTTGAAGAGAAATTGAAAATCCAAAATCTCATTTGGATGGATCCAAAAGTCTCTAGATGATCCCAATCATTTCTATATAAGCTAGTGAGTGAGCTCAGCCATTTTTTTGGAAGGAATTGAAGCTGGTAAAAGAAGGAGCCATTGAAATTTTGAAGGTTCAAGTTGAAATCGGGTTTTCAATTCAAGAGAGAATCAAGCCAAATCAAGGTGTGCAAAGGCTTGGAGAGTGAATTTGGAACGTGTCTGCATCATCTTGGCAGTTGTAGTGAGCAAAAACTGCATCTGTTACACCTCTGAACTCAGGTTGGTACTTTTCATCCCTATGCATGATTTAGGAGGAGAAACTTAGAAATGTATATGTGGTTAAGATCCTTGCAACCTGTAGTTGGATTTAGGATCATAAGTTTGTGAAATAGAGACAAGTTAGGCATGTGACCATTTTCTGTTGAGGATGATATCTCACGATTCTTGAAGGATTATTCATGATTGGATGGTGGAAATTGATCAGTGAAGAGTGATGATTAACTTGAGACCTTTAATTTAAAGAATGGTGAAAATCAAGATTTGGATGAACTCTGAAAATGTGATTGTGTTTTGGGTTAGAGAAGGAATTAGGAAATTCTGAGGTTGGATTCGTGATCAGAATGAAAAATGGAGTGGGATGATGATCTGTTTCACTATTTTTGTTGACCTGTGTGTACCACTTCACCGGAGAAGACGGTGGCGTTGCAACTCAGGCCACCGTCTGAGAACTCCCTCCATCTCAGTTTGAATTGGGGACGATGAACATAGACCATTAGATGAAGAGTGGACTTTGACTCAGGCAAGGGATACACGGCCACGATTGCACCTCAAACTCTGAAGAGAAATTTAGAATGAAACGCACCGTTTCATTAAGTGAATTGTTTTGGGCTTAGGACTCAGATTGATATCCACACCCCCTTTCTGGCCCAACCCAAAAATTGAACTAAGCTGGATTGCTATTTGACACGCATCTTTTATTAATTTCTTTTATTTTCTTTTAATTTTCTTCATTTCATGTGACTTAGAGATTAATTCATAAAAAATAGAAGATTAACTCAATTAATTCCAAAAATTTTTCCTCTGATTCATGATTCAATCTAGAATTTTGTAGATAAAAAATATTAATAATTCATGCATTTTTTATTTTTATTTGCATTTTTGAATATTAATTGATATTAAAATAACCATGGTTGATACCTTGTTTTGATGAATTTGGTTTGAGCATTTGGTGATGATTCTTGACTTGATTTTTTGTGTATAGCTAGAATAGATATGAATGTTCCCCTTAGATTTTTCTCACATTTTTGTGATGAATGTAGGTGGTAGTTTTAAGTTGAAGCTTTAGGTGCTCCATTTTTAGGGTTTATGTTTAGTACCTTGTGATTTAGGTCTTATTTCTAGGACTTGATGGATGATTCAACCTCTGAATTTTTTATGGTAGATTCATGATTGAATTAGGTTCCAATAGTTATTTTTGTAGGATTTTACAATTGGTTTTAGTATTTTAGTTAGAATTAATTTTGGTACTAGGTTTTAGGTGATCCTAACTTGCTAATTCAACTAGAATGACTTCTTTAATTCCCTTAGATTAGGGTTTTGCTTTGCTTGCTCTTGGTTGATGATGAAGACATGTGTGGGCTACCATGGATTTCATGAAGAAGCTTGGATGTGAAGATTTCCCTTCTTTTGGTGTAGTGTTGATTAGGTGTTAAGATTAGGGTTTGTAGGCAGAGCTTCTAGATAGATTCTCTCCCTTCATAAACATGGAAGGTGTTGATCACTTCCATTCTTCCCTATGATGTAAGGTCCCCTTGTGAAGGCCTCATCCCTCCTTTGGTAGGATGTGTGGCTCTTTACAAGTTGGTAGAACCTTTGAGGGTCCCTTCCTCTGATGATGGAATGCTTAGTGGTGACCTTTGGTCTTCACTCTGCTGTCAATCATCCAAACCTTACTCTTTTTAGATGAATCTTTCTCCCTTGCTAGAGGATGGAATGATTTGTTAGAGGCCATGAGGATGGAGGTTGCTACTTCTTTGTGGTTGAATACTACCCTTGGGGCTGAAGCTTGGGGATCAAGAGGAACAAGTTGACACTTGTGGGAAGAAGATCAAGTTGAGATTGAAGAAAGAGCTGAAGCTTGAAGATGAGGAACAAGTTGACACTTGTGTGAAGAAGATCAAATGGAGATTGAATGAAGAATATGAAGCTTGAAGTTGGAAAGCAAGTTGATACTTGTGAGTTCAATGCTTGGAATGCCTGAAGGAACAAGTTGATGTTTGCTAGTGGGATTGAGGCCTGAAGGTAGAGTTTACTTTGGAGCTGAGGCCTGGAGAAGAAAGAATAAGTTGATACTTATGCTTGATGTATTAGAAGCCTGAAGAAGCAAGTTGACACTTGCTATTAAAGATGAAAGACTTGAAGAGCAGTTGCAGGCTGAGGACTGAACTGATGTCAGAGGATTGCTTTGCTGTAAAGCTGTGGAAGCTGTTGATCTGCTTTCTTTTCCTATCTGTTTGCTTTCTGTGCAACTGTATTGCTATGACTTGTGTGTTTTGCTTGATGCATTAGAATAAGTCCATATCTAGACTGATGTAAGCTAGGAGCATGATTGCACTAGAGGTTGAGTTGCTCCCTCTGCTTGTATTTTTACTGAGTGGCTTTGCTTGCTGGTATTTGGTAGAGCCCAACTCCCTTGCCTATGTGGTTTGTTATTTGCTTGATGGCATTTTACTTCCTCTGTATGATTGCAGTTATTGTGTTTGCTTGATAGCATGTTATTTCTTCTGCATGATTACAGTTATTCATATATGGCTTGACGTTGAGATGAGCTTGTGGAGGCTGATGCCCCACAAACATTTCCTCCCTCACTTGCATTGCATGCATTTTACTATATATCTGTTTACTGTTTAAGCTGATGCTTTATCTATTTCTGTTTATCATTGACATGATCCCCTATGAATCTCACTTCCTTTGATAAGGAAGTGATGATTATAACTTTAGGTTGAAACTATGCATGATAACTTCTAGGAGTTCCCTGTTTCAAACCTTAACCATAGGATGAATCCTTGGCATGACAACAATAGGACTTGATGGTTTCCCCTTAGTTGTCCCTCTCTCTTCTCATCTCAAAACAAATTAAAATACAGTAATAAAGGTTAACTGACGTCGTACGTTACGAGCCTTAAGCTACTTGAGAAAGGGTTGTTGGAGAGTTTCTTTTCAACAGCTTGGATGTTTAGTATGGCACCCTTTGGGTGACATGCGACGCATTCGCTCTCAGGTCATAGTCTCTAGTGCGATATTGGTTGCAAACATCCATAAAAAACAGTTCTTCCGTAAGAGACAGAAAACAAACTTCAAACCTTTTTGCCCCGTGGGCCCATAATTCAAAGGAAGCTTTTCTGAAGAAAAGAGTGTCGTTAACTCCCAGTTCTACCGCAAACGGTAACGCCTGAGTCTCCAAGGGTCGAGCTGCGTGCACTGAACTGCTGGAACTGTTTGTTAACTCTACTCGATAAAACAGATGAATCTGAATTCCCATAATCCGTATTATCCCGAACTACGTAAGCTCTGATCTCTCATACCTGTTGAGAGTACGTAGGCACAATACTAACATATTGGCGAGCCACCTTCCCCCATCCGTTAACCCGTAGTTAGCAGAACTACGTTGACTCTGATTTCTCATTCTCTGATGAGAATACGTAGGCATAAAGTGCGACACTTTGCCGAGTCATTTTCTTTTCTTTTTCAGACCAGCCTTGATAGGTAGATAGTAAACAAACCCGTCAGATAAACACAACAAGCGTGGATCCCATCGAGTACGATGGACGTGAGGGGTGCTAATTCCTTCCCCTTGCGTAACCGACTCCCGAACCCAGGCAATGGTTACGATGACCTTGTCTTATACCTTTTCGTCAGGTTTTTCCGATCGTTTCCTTTCCCACTCTAAGGGATAAATAATGAAAGGTGGCAACTCTTCTGTTTTTCCGGCACCTTATATTCGTGGTAGCGACAGCTGGCGACTCTGCTGGGGACTTGATAGTTTCCTGGGGATTCAACGTCCCTTACGCGAGTCAGTTTGGGGATCCAACGTCCCCCGCGAGAGTCAGTCCTAGCGCTTGTATGATTACATGTTGGGTTGTGTTTGTTTATCGCATTTTATTTCCCGCATTTTATTTTCAGTATGATATGATTATCTGTGTTGTTGTGGGATGGGCATTCTGATGAGTGAGAAGCCAGACCCAGGCTTGAGTGTACCTAGCATTAGTTGTGGAAATTAGTGGGTGCGTGCTTGCTTTGCAGGCACTAGTGTCTCATGAAATCCACGCTCAGACGAGGTTCTCCCGGTTGACTTCTTTTCCGGCCCTTTGGGCCTGAGGGGTTGTTGGTTTGGAGGATTGTCGACTCTAGGGACCGATCACTTGGAATTCAGCTGAGTGAGGCCGCTTCAGGAGACGATGATGCTACACCTTCTGGGTATCGTATCATCCCTCTTGAATGTCTGTGACGCTGATGACTGCATAGGATGCCGAACTTGTGTCAGTCTAGGTCCGTACCTGTGAGCAGGGTTGGGTTTGTTGCAGGAAGCCTTAACCTTCAGACTACCTGGTTTTCTTGATAGTGAATCAGTTTTGTTGGTATCAGAGGTTCTCATCATCAGATGTATATGTGTTCTTGACAGAGCAGAGTTATGGTCCTGTATCAGAGGTCCTTATCATCAGATATATGATTGTTCTTGACAGAGCAGAGTTATAGTCTGACATCAGGGGTTTCTCCTCATCATCAGATATATTTGTTCTTAACAGAGCAGATTTATGGTCCGATATCGTGGTTTTCTTATTTTCAGAGATAGTGGTTGTTCTTGACAGAGCAGTATTGTGGTTTTGTTGATACAAAACCTTCATCTCTTCAACAGCACAATCGTCTTGATCTCCTGCTGCATGATTGCATTTTGCATTGTTTTGCATACCCATTTGCATTTCATTAACGTGTGTCTGTGTTGCAGGTACCATTTCCCCCGATTCAGGTTTTCTTGCCTTCTATTGTGCTGTCATGGGTTCTCTGAGGAAGACTGTGGCTTACAAACTCCCCACTCCTGATGTTGTTCAGCTGACTGGTTTGATTGCTTTGGCAGATGATTCTGTGAGAGGTGAATTCAGGAAGTCGTATGGGAAGCTGCTCAGCCTGGTTCGTAAACCCTCTGTGTTTGAGTTGAATGGGTTGCAGGCCTTGCTGCAGTTCTATGATCCTCCTTTGAGATGCTTTACCTTCCAAGACTTTATTCTCGCACCCACATTATAGGAGTATGCTGATCTGTTAGGTGTGCCTATCAAGAGTCAGATGCCCTTTGTTCATATGGATGATGAGCCTAATCTGGCTAGTCTAGCCCCTTCACTTCATCTGGATGCCTCCGAGTTGGTCTTGTCTAGTTGGAACAGGGTTCCCGGTTTCTCCTTGCAGTTCCTAGTGGGAAAAGCTCAGCAGTGCGCCAAAGACGAATGTTGGATCGTGTTCAACGCTATCCTTGATCTGTGCATATATGGCATCATTATGTTCCCTAATATGCCTGACTTTGTAGACTTCGACGCCTTTCACATCTTTGCATCAGGGAATCCCGTCCCTACCTTGATAGGAGATGTCTACCATTCCATCCAATACAAGAACGAGAACCGAAGGGGCAAGAATGTCTCGTGCTGTGTACCCCTGCTCTATAGATGGCTTGATAGTCACCTACCCAAGAATGGTCCATTTGCTTCCTCTGTAGCCACAGCCGAGTGTTCTGAGTGTTTGATGAGTCTATCAGCGGAGGATATTGCCTGGTTTGATAGAGATAGATTGGGTACTGAGATTTACTTCAGCTGCAGCGGGTTTCCGAATGTGCCTTTGATAGGCAGGAAGGGTTGTATCAACTATAATCCATCTCTGCTGGTCCGACAGTTTGCTTACGCTTTGAGAGCTCTGCCGAAGGATGAAGAGGTGCAGGAATCTTTGTACCTCACTGGTGTTCTAGAGGGGGATATGTTATCTAAGCTTCAGCGCGCTTGGAATGGTATCAGTAAGCGGGGAAAACTGTTGCTGGGGAAAAGTAATAGTCAAGCCTACGCTTCGTATGTGACCTGGATCAGAGCCAGAGCAGATATTATAGGGATGTCGTTTCCACCTGCCCAGTTAGAAAGCCCTCCAGTGATTGAAGAGCCTACCACCATGCCCATTCAGCAACATAATCAGGTGTTAGCAGAAAGAGATGAGCTAAAGAAGGCAAATGAAGAACTGGAGAAAGAATTGGCTTAGCTCAGAAGTGAGAGAAGTGAAGTCGTCCACTCCTACAAGAGGCAAACAGAGCTGTTGAACCAGCTAGGGACGGACTTGACTAAGCAGATAGCTGAGCGTGAGCGCTTGGGCCGGGACTTCAAAGCTGTCAATGACGTACTGGCCACTAAGAAGCGGCACTTGGATGAAGCGTACCGGAGGATATCCAAGTTTAATCAGCATTGGAAGGCCACCCTAGCCAACGGCAAAGAACGGGAGGATAAACTGAAATAGCAGATTTCCAAGTTGAAAGCCCAGGTGAAGGCTAGTGAGAAGAGGTTTGATGAAGAAACCGCTCGCAGATATGCCGCTGAAGGCCTGCTCAATAAGGCTCTTGCTAACCTGAAGGAGCGCAAACTGACGTTTGAATCCAAGAAGCGGAAGTTAGAAGATTGTTTCGGCAAAGGAGCATGGGAATATTCAGTTGAAGGTCTTCAATACACCATTACGCAGAGGGAGTTACTCGTCGAAGGGTTGATCACTCGACCTGATCATCCAGAAACGAGGGATCTGTTAGAAGAGTTTCGAGCCCGTGGTCGTACTTGACTATATTTGTAATCCTTTTGTTTTGATCATTGTTGTATGCTGACCATCACCAGGCTTGTTGGTCGAGGTCATGCTATTGATTCTGCTTGTGCTCAGTGACATTGTATACCGCCTTGATGGGCTTTCGTTATGTATGAGATGTCATTTCCATGAATGGACTCGGACTTCTTATTATCAGCATTGGAACTCAGGCACTAGGATCGGGGGGAAATCTCCCTAACACACGGACACACGTTTGCATTTGCATGAAGCATCTGTATAACGAGCGCTTTATCGTTTTTTCTAACCCTTTTGTGTATACATGTTGTTTTAGGTTGTTCCAGGATTGATCAGAGACCAATCCACCGTTACCCGACCAGAGCAAATCAAGCTAGAGCGATGGAGCAAGTACAGACTAACGTTCAAGAACTCTGAGAGAGGATGGACCGCTTCATGGAGCTCATGCAAGTGGTTGCCAACGGCCAAGACCAGCTCAGAACTTTGGTCCAGCCCCTGATCTCAAGGGTAAATAGCAATGGTGTACTCCACGGTGGGAACGTTCCAACCCCTCCACCTGTTGAAACTCCTCAGAATGGCGCCCCCGTGACTGGGGGGAATGGCAGTGGCAACGGCAACGTGATCGCTAACATGGGGCTCAATGGTAATACGACTAGCGTCGGTAATGGAATTTTGAAGCTAATGTCAATGTTGGACTGGGCAATGGCAACACAGGTGTTGGAAATCTGTATGGGCCTCAGCCCTGGTTAGAAGACCGTCAAGAAGACTTGTTCTCACAGAAAGGTGTTGAAGGAGAGCTGACTGCTGAAGCACGTCTGAGGTTTAAAGCACTCGAGGACAAGATGAGGAATTTCGAGAACCTGAACACTATGGGTGTCGACATGTCCAAATCGGGATTGATTGCTGATTTCAAGGTGCCTCCCAAGTTCAAGGTACCCGACTTTGAGAAGTACAAGGGCACCACTTGCCCTCACATCCATCTGAGATCATACTACCGGAAAATGTCCGCTCACTCTGAAGACGAGAAACTGCTAATGCACTTCTTTCAGGATAGCTTGTCCGGGCCATCCTTGGAATGGTACATGAGTCTGGAGCCTACCAGTGTGCGCACATGGAAGGAACTTGCTGAAGCATTCATGAACCATTATCAGTATAACAGCGATTTGGCTCCAAACCGAGTCCAACTGCAGAATTTGTCACAGAGGAACAACGAAGGGTTCAAAGAATACGCCCAACGGTGGCGTGAATTGGCAGCTAGAGTTCAACCGCTGATGGTTGAACGGGAGCTTGTTGAGATGTTTGTAGCCACCCTCCCAGGGGTTTACTACGAGAAATTGGTCAGCAGTACGTCTGGAAGTTTCTCAGATCTCATCATCACCGGCGAGCACGTTGAAAATGGGATCAAACTGGGGAAAATTCAAGGTGATCTATCCTCAGCTAGAGGAGGAAAGAAACCGTACGGTGGTAAAAGGCGGGAAGGAGAGACGAGCACCGTGTCCAACGCTCGGAGGAAGGGTAAAGGCCCTCACCAGCAGGTGGCCAGCATAACCATCCCCGCTGTCCAACAACCCCAGCCACAGCAACAACAGCCGCAGCAGCCGAATCAGCAAGGGTACAGAAAGTATCAGAACAGGGCACCTTTGTCAAGCCGTCACCTTGAGACACCACCCATGTCTTATGCTCAGCTGTTACAGACTCTGCTTCAGTTACAGCTAATCCAGAAGAGAACCTTGGCTCCCTTGACAGGGGCATCTCCGCCAGGTTACGATGCGAATGCAACTTGTGAGTTTCACTCGGGGGCACCAGGCCACACGATAGAAAACTGCAAAGCCTTCAAGCACAAGGTACAGGATATGGTGGACGCTAAGATCATCAATTTCTCAGATAATGTGCCAAATGTCATGAAGAACCCCATGCTGAATCATAGGGGAGGTGGGGTGAATGCCATTATTGAAGACGAGAATTTGGATGTGTAGACTGACGTCAAGGATCTGAAGACACCGCTTAGCTTCGTTAAAGCTAAGCTGATGAAGAGAGGATTCTTTCTAGGCTGTGGAGAACTGTGTATGGGCTGTGCGACTAGTCCTGATGGATGCGAACAGTTGATAGAGGGGATTCAGAGTCTGATGACCGAAGGATCTTGCAGTTTAGCCGAAGGGCCAAATGTGGATCTGGAGAGGTAATGCTGAAGCAAGAGGATGAGGTTGCCACCATCACCATCCCTCGCCAGACGATCACCATTTCTGCACCCAGGCCGCCCACAATTACCATCACCAAGGCTGGGCCAATCCCTTTTGAAAGCACCAATGCTGTCCCGTGGCATTATGGGGCAGACGTCTACTGCAACGGGCAGAAGTTGGAACTAGAACCATCTGGGCGGCCTGTGGACAACCTAGCGGGCATTGGCGGAATCACGTGCAGCGGAAGGGTATTTGCTCCACCTGAGATTGTGGCGGACAAAGCTGAAATAACCGACAAGGGAAAGGGTAAAGTTGTTGAGGAAACCCCTCGGGGAGTAGAGAAGGACTTACTTGTAAAGGACGCTGAAGAGTTCATGAGGTTGATTAAGAAGAGTGACTACAAGATCATGGATCACCTCCATCAAACACCCTCGAAAATTTCCATCCTGAATTTGTTGTTGTGTTCAGAGTCACATCGCAACGCGCTGTTAAGGGTTTTAAATGCCACGTATGTACCACAGGAAATATCGGTCAACCAGTTGGAAGGGGTCGTAGCCCACGTGAATGCTGGAAACGGGTTAGGGTTCACTGACCTGGAGCTGACGCCGAAGGGAAGAAACCACAACAGCGCCCTGCACATCTCGATAGAGTGTAGGGGAACCGTTATGTCTCATGTGTTAGTGGACACTGGGTCATCGCTCAATGTTCTCCCGAAGAAGGCATTGATGAAGTTAGACACGAGAGGATTGATTTGATCACCCATTGATCTGGTTGTGAAAGCGTTCGATGGAACCAAACGTCATGTTTTCGGGGAGGTGGCGCTACCAATCCAAGTTGGGCCGGAAACTTTCGACGCGCTTTTTTACATCATGGACATCATGCCAGCCTACAGCTGTCTCCTAGGCCGGCCATGGATCCATTCTGCTGGCGTCGTGACCTCCACGTTGCACCAGAAGCTCAAATATGCTGTCGGAGGCAGCATCGTGACTGTATGTGGCGAGGAAGACATAATGGTGAGCCATTTGTCGTCCTTCAAGTATGTTGAGATGGATGGGGAAATCCAAGAAACCCTATGTCAGGCGTTTGAAGCTGTTAAAGTCAAGAACGTAGCTCCTTTAATGACTGAGAAACCAGAGATGACTCTCTCTTCCTTCAAGGAAGCCCAGGCCGTTGTTCAAGCCGGATCTACCCAAGGCTGGGGGCGAATTCTAGAAATACCTAACAAGCAAGACAAGTTCGGGTTGGGATACTCTCCTACGGCTGAAGCCTCTTCTTCTCACAGTACGACGCGAGGTAAAGGGCCGATCCAGTTTACCAGCTTTGAAAGTGTCAACGCAGTGTCTGAAGACGGCGAAGACAACGATTGCGACCTGGACTCTTGGATCCAGCCAAGCAAACCAGGCCAGAGCCTCACCAACTGGTCCATCAGGGATACCATCCAAGTGACAGGCAAAGAGTAATGATTTACTTTCTCCAATCATTGTACAATCCTATGTCCTACCCGGGGCATAGTGGTTTTATTGTCAGGGCCTTGTTTGATTATGTACACGCATTTTACCAATAAATCAAAAGGCGTTTTTCTTCGCATTCAAATGTTGTGATCTCTGTTATTCCTATTTTATATTTGTTTTGAAAAACAATAAAATGGCAATGAGGTTTGTGCTAACCTGCATATCCTTGTTTTAAGCTTAACCCTTGTTATTGCAGGATCCACATAGCAGATGCCATCGACTCTGGACCTTCTACGACTCACTTCGACTTCGATTGCCCGATCTATCAAGCCGAAGGAGAGATTGATGAAGATGAAGACCTTCCCGAAGAGTTGGTCCGCTTGTTGAAACAAGAAGAGAAAGTTATTCTGCCTCACAAAGAAGAGATTGAGATTGTGAATCTGGGTTCTGAGGAACTGGTCAGGAACGTCAGGATAGGGGCCGCATTGCAGAGTGATGTCAAGCAGAGATTGGTCGAGATGCTAAGAGAGTATAGTGACATCTTTGCTTGGTCATACGAAGATATGCCCGGACTTGATACTGACATTGTGGTCCACCACTTGCCGCTGCGAGAAGATTGTCCTCCCGTCAAGCAGAAGCTTAGGAGGACACGACCAGATATGGCCATTAAGATCAAAGAAGAAGTGCAAAAGCAGCTTGATGTTGGCTTCTTAGCGGTCACTACTTACCCTTCGTGGGTCGCCAACATAGTGCCTGTACCGAAGAAGGACGGTAAGGTGCGAATGTGCGTCGATTATCGGGATTTGAATAGGGCGAGCCCTAAAGATGATTTCCAGCTTCCCCATATTGATGTGTTGGTCGACAATACAGCTCAGTTCTCCATATTTTCGTTCATGGATGGCTTCTCCAGCTACAATCAGATCAAGATGGCGCCGGAGGACATGGAGAAAACTATGTTTATTACACCCTGGGGAACCTTCTGCTACAAGGTAATGCCTTTCGGTCTGAAGAACGCAGGGGCCACTTACCAACGAGCTATGGTTATTTGTTTCATGATATGATTCATCATGATATTGAAGTCTATGTTGATGACATGATTGCGAAGTCCCAAACGGAGGAAGGACATCTGGTCAATTTGCTGAAGCTTTTTGAGAGGCTTAGGAAGTTCAGGTTGAGGCTGAATCCTAACAAGTGTACTTTCGGAGTACGGTCTGGAAAACTACTGGGGTTTATCGTGAGTGAAAGAGGCATCGAGGTTGATCCTGCGAACATAAAAGCGATACAAGAAATGCCAGCGCCAAAAACCGAAAAAGAAGTTCGTGGTTTCCTGGGCAGAATAAACTACATTGCAAGGTTTATCTCTCAGCTCACGGCCACGTGTGAACCGATGTTCAAACTACTAAAGAAAAATCAGGCGATTATCTGGAACGAGGATTGCCAAAAGGCATTTGATAAGATAAAACAGTATCTACAGGAACCACTTTTCATACCTAATTCAATCTTGACACCCACAGCAACGATGTCGGAGAAATTTGAAGTCACACTACCCACCATTCTCTCGTAAAATTCTGGACGGACTGTGTCGACAAACCAATCAGCTAACTCTTTCTCGGTCAAAGGAGGTTCTACCTGCGAAGCAGTCTCTCTCCACCTTTGAGCATACTCTTTGAATGACTCAGAATTCTTTTGTGACATACTCAGCAACTGTCTTCTGTCAGGAGCCAGATCCATATTGTACTTGTAGTGTTTGATGAAAGCGTCAGATAAATCCTGGAAACTCTTAATGCGAGACTGGTCTAAAGTTAAATACCACTTGGAGGAAGCACCCTTCAAACTATCTTGGAAGCAATGAATCATCAGTTTATCATTCTCAACATGGGCAGCCATTTTGCGATAATACATGATCAGATGACTCTTAGGACAGGTGGCACCTTCATAACGATCGAAGTTCGGAGTTTTGAACTTCGGGGGAATAACTAAACCTGAGACCAAACAAACATCCCTTGCAGCAGTCCCAAAAATTTGATCACCCTCTACCTTTTTCAATCTCTGGACGATAGTGTTTACTTCCTCACGAAGCTTATCATGTTTCTCATAACCCTCAACATTCTCATCAAGATTATCAAAAACTGTCTCATTGAAGTACGGTTGCGCACGAGTGTGTACAACAGGTGGTGCAAAGATAGGAGCCCCCCTAGAAACTTCAGAAAACAAAGGCACGGCTTGCTGAACAGGTTGATTAATCGGAACAGTGGCTTGAGGAGGCACAAAACCGGGAGCAAGACCATAAGGTGGGTCCCTTGCTACGGTCACACTTGGTGGAGGGTCCACAGTAACGCCGGTAATCTCAGAAACAACAGTGGGCTGGGTATCCATCTTAGCATTCATGACATGTAACAATTCCATCATACGCCCCATACCCCCTCGAAGGTCTTCAAGTTCATTGCTAAGGCGATCAATCTCTTTTGCCTGATCCTCCATTCTTTTCCGAGTTTGAGCTCTGGTGTTGTATTGGTGCCGAGAACTCAGGGTGACGAAACTGGAAGGTGAGAGAAACCGAGTGTGAGAAATCGGGAGACACATGCAATGCAAGAGTATGATGCTAAAATGTGAATGCAAATGAATATTTCATGGAATTCAACGCATTTACTAATGTCGTGGGGTACCAAGGAAATCTTTTCTTGTTTTTTTCATTTTATATATTTTTTTTTTATTTATGGTATCCCGCGATATCCATAAATGATGTTTGAACTCCATGAAATACAATGCGATGAGATGCTTTATGGATGCAATGCATGAAAACACACAAAGTCCTAGGTTAAAGGCTTGCATGAGGTTCAAAGGCAAGTACCCTCCCCTGAAGTTAGATGGTTCATCCTGTCCTACAAAAGTAACCAGGTTCTAAGGGATCTCAATATCATTGATCCTTCACAAGGGTGGTTGTTCAGAAAGCAACTTACTTGCCAACCAAAACCCTCCAAGTTTAAGATCTCAATGAGCGTAGTATCGAGTGTCAACCAACTTCAGTCTGCACCAAAGCCGGTTACCTCACTACTTTTCTAAAGGCCAAGATGAGTTAACTAGGGTTCTAAAAGTCAGTTAGTGCATTGACAACATATGGCAGCCTCAATATTATCCTCAACTTGACTTAAGGAATATAAGCACCAACCAAGAAGTCGCACTAACTATGGCCACCAGATCAACCGCATCGATATACGTCGTACAGTTTCCTTGGTCTATTGCCATTTACCTAAGGTACACTAGATCCGGGTTAGGACCTATCTCACAGCACAAGGAACAGTCCCACAATCAAAGCGCAAATATATACATGCAAATGAATAATAACACAGATAGTAATAAATATGAACAAATTAGGGATAACCCTCAAAAGTTTAGCAAGTCCCCAGTGAAGTCGCCATTTTCTGTTGCGGTGGAAATAGGATCACAAACTATTAATGAGTTTGAATCGCAATTCAATTCACAACCGCTCTTTGATTTATCCGAAGGAAAAGGTCAAAAGAGGGAAAACCTATTTTGCATCGTAAACACAATGCGGGGAAAGATCTAGGGTTCGGGGGTTGGTTAAATTTAGGGAAGGTACTAGCACCCTAAACTTCTGTAGTACTCTACAGGAACCTTTTGTTCAAATGTTTACTATTTGCTTTATTCATTTGCTTAAGGTATATATACAAAGGGATTAAAAGTGAGAAAAGAGACCTAAGGGGTTAATTCTAAGTTTACTCGGCAAGACATCGCATCTTGTGCCTACGTATCCTTACGGGAGTGGAATCAGAGTAATCGTAGTTCCCCTCAAAAGGGAGGTTAGAGACTTCTTGACTGTGGCCAAGGTCTCAAGGGGAATAAACGCATCTTAAGGACACGCTTACGCGGAGTGTAGAAACTCCAAATCTCTACGTTGAATTGTTAAGTTGTAATTAGGGTTAAATTAGGTTAAGTTAGGGATTCCACGGCGGGAAACCCTAAAATGAGCGCGGCGGCTCTTTGACCTAATGCTAAGGGTAAAATTGTAATCTTGCCTGCGGCGAGGCGCTTGTGGAAAATTTAGGGTTTGCAAGGTGAAAGGGTTTGAAGTTGAGGACTATTGGCGCGGCGGCCAAACGGTTAGACCTAACCCTCGGGTGTGTGTAGTGCGACAGAAATAGTGGTAAACGCATGAGATAACTGAATCATGCAAACAGGGAGATAATGTCATAATTTAACCATGTAAGCAGAACTTTAAAGGCAGAAATTAAAGCGCGATTATTAGGATTCGCGAGATTACATGATAGGAGCAGATACAATATGATAATGAAAATTTGAATTAAAAATACACAAAAATAACTACTGGCAGCGTAACAAGCTGCAAAACGAGGAAACACTGTTAATAAACCGAATCAGACAGTCAATGGATGAATTATGAGACAAAAGTGCAAGATCGGAGAGTTTTTTTTTTATTGTTTATACGTAATAAGTTAAAAAAAGATGTTTAAATAAAAAAAAGATTAAGTTTAATTTTTTAAAAAAAAGTTTAATTTAACTATCTAAAAAGTTTTTATTTTTTTTATGTTATCATTTTTTAAAAGGGTTTAAGCTAGATTTTTTTTTAAAAAAGGTTTAAATTATATTATTTTTTTTTAAAAAAAACAAATGTTTAATATTTAGTTAGAAAAAAGGTTTTAATAAAAATTTAAAAATAATAAAAATTAATAAAACAAATAAAATATAAAATAGATAAAACAAAAGAGGGTTGGGCCGGGTATCACTTCCGGACCCAACCCAAGCGGATCACAAATTGGAAGGGGATTAGGGTTCCCCCCCCAGAACCCTAACAGCGCGCATCGTTTCTCTTCTTCTCATATTATCGTTTCTCTTCTCTTTCTTCTTCCTCGATGCTCTCTTCCGGTCCTCTTTGCTACCTTTCTTTCGCCTGAAACAGAAACAAATGCATGAGATGAAACGCACGGTGTCTTACATTTTACGGTGGGGCTTTGATGAGAATTTGAAGGGCGATGATGATGGCAATCTGAGCTCGGAGTGAGTTTGCCCGTCGCGTATTAGGCGGCGCTGGTGAACTCCCCTCGACTGATTATGTATAGGCTCTGATGACTTCGAACTTCTCTTTCGCGGTCGCGTTCTAGGGTTTTCCACCTCCCTTCCGCATCAGGTTGTATTCCCCCTTTTTTATAGTTTCTTTTTATCTCTCTTTCTGGGCCTTAAACGGAGATTTGATTCTATAGTGATATTATTTGATTCGATTTTGTTTGGGTTTTTCCAGATTGAATTCAAAATATGATACGATTAGGATCTTGTTTCTTCTTTTGGAACCTGATTGGGGTTTTGTGCTGATATGATCTTCTGATTCGATTGGATTTCATTAATTTGCTTGATTGTTCTATACTGATTCGTTTTTGGCTGACTTGTTTTATTGACTTGTCTGATTGATTCAGATTGACTCAAATTGATTCAGATTGGTTCCAATGGAGATATTTCCTGATGCATTTGACTCGAAACTTTCCATTTCCAGCTTCGGCTTTGTTTGATCATTTGGATTACCTCTGAATTTATTTGATCTGATTGATATCTGGATTAGTTCATTTGTTCTGCTTGAATTCAATCTGGACTATGCTGATGCGCTTTCGATTTGATTCAATTTTAGTAGTCTATACTGATTTGTTTTGATTTCCTGGTGCAGTTAGCTTTTCCTCTTCTTCTTTCAGAGAGCAGATACTGACGCTTCGACTTAGAGCGGCCGGGTGAAGGGTATCGGCGATGATGACCTTAGGGTCTGAGTCATGCGATTTGGATGCTTTAGGCGTGAACAACAATTACCGTATGTCCCATAGTTCGGTGTTTGGTAGGGAAGTAGTAGCGGCTCCGGCCGTGGCTCTCCCAGCCACGCGAACACTTATGCCCGATGATGATTAGCTGAGGGCTGACGTAACTTTGAACTTCTTCGTCGTCCATTGTTTTTATGCAGTTTGAACTGAGTGGCTGGCCTGGTATCTCATGCGTGATTGTGGCGTGACTCCCTGTATTGTGATTAAACTTGTGGATTCATTTCGACGTTCAGTTTAGTGTGGTCATTCCTGTCTCGCTGCTGATGATTCTTAGCTTGCAAACGTCTGTTTTTCTAGGATGTTTGTGACCCGTCTTGAGGGCTTAGTTTAGATTTCCAGCAGATAGATTTTTCTGTGACATTTTAGCAGTAGTCCCATTCTTATGTTTTTCGTGATGCCTGATGCTGAAACCTTTGGATATTGCTTTGCAGATGTTGATGTTGCTGGTGTACTTCCCTGATGATCGATAGTTTGTGTTGAGACACTAATTGCTTGATGCAGTTTAGCTCTGATTTGGTTTGATTGGCTTTTCTTACTTGTTTGACCTCAGAGGTGCTGCTAACATTATAACTTATCTGCTTTGATCTTGAACCAAGTTTGATGGCCTGACATTCAGATTATTGTTGTTGGCTATTGTTGTCTGATAACAGGGCTTCATGTGTTGCGTGCCGTTGAAACTGGTTCGGACGGGGCCTTACCTTTACTGATGCTGCTGAGACTTTTTGATACCTTGTCCTATGTAATTTCGACGTAGCTTGTTTTGTGTCTCATTTCTCTGTTCTGTCTGAACTGATGCAGCTTGATACCATATTTTGGTTTCTCTTGTTCTGCTGTGGACTTGATTTTCATTCTGTTTGGTACAGGTTTGTTTCCTTTGGTGGCTATTCATACCTGTATTGGCGCGAACTCCTTCCTAGTTTTGTTTTATGCTTTGAGTTCTGATGATGCTTATGTTTTTTCAGATGTTGGAAGTTTTGAAACCAAGGTGACTCAGACCTGCCGGCATCCGGGTCTGAGTCAAAACTTGCCTATGTTGCCTTATTCTCGTATCAGTCTGGAAATCCAATCGCGGCAAAACGAATCAGCCCCACTTCTTTTATTTTCTCTATCTCTCGGATGTCCCTTATGATAAGAACAATAACTACCTGATCTGACGCCGGTGGCTCAGATTGGTAACGGGAGTAGGATGCGGCTTTAGTCGTGCCCTCCCGACACTCGATGATGATAATGTTCTGAGAGTGTCAAACAATCTCTAACACTTTCCATTCTGTGTTGTATTGTTTTGACGTGCAGGTTATTCGAGGACTCGTGGAGAAGCTCAAGGACAGCATGAAGGCACTTAGGAACTTTTAGGATTTAGGATTTATTGTAAATGAAACTCTTGTAAACCAAGTTCGAATTCACTTTATCAATTTGTAAACTATAAATATTTATGAAATGAAATTCAACAAATATTCATACTTACTTTCTCACTTGTAAATTCAAAGTATCCATGAATAATAATTCAGAATTATTTAAGTTCCTTCTTGAGTTGTAACTTATAAGTACTTATGAACACAAAGTTCAAAAATATTTAAAACTTATTTCTCCTTTGCCTTTTATAAATGATATCCCGCCATATGATTATATCCAAACAAATTCACATTAAAACCTCGTTGATCACGTCACTTCTCAAAATAAACTTAACAGTATCCACTTCCTTTTCAACCCAACTTTATAAAAGGAAAAAAAACTGTTTGGAAATGTTTCAGAATCAAACAAAGCACGGCCCCCGAGTCCAATCATATTTCTGACAAAACATACTGGCACCTTGACCCAAATGGCAAATAAATGCCTCAGATCGTAATAACAGCCCGTTTTCAAGAAATTAGCAGAATTTGCGTGAAACGACCAAAATACCCCTGGGACCAAATCTGCAAAACAGACACCTCCGTGACTTGTTAGTGGTTAGCAAATGTTCATATGAGATGAATATGCGAAATGCCTGACTAAATATAAGGGTAAAATTTGGGGTATTACAGTTGCCCCTATTTAAATAGCTACACCGGACGATTTGAGTGACAGAGACTCGAGGAATCGTGGTGGAGAGATTTAAATATAGATAACCGAAAATTTTGCCCTTATATGCGATGAATGCAATGCTATGGACAAAACTGGAACGACTTAATGCAGATGATGCCATGACTATGATATGATGCGTATGCTGGAATAATGAATGCGAAAATGCTGACGAACATGACGACACCGGGGCAGACGCCACGAGAAGAACTCACTGGGGAAAATGACGCGCTGAGATATGGTACAACACTGGGGAATTCTAAAAATGATAGTCAACTGGTGCGAATGACCAATTGTCACATTTAGAAAAGGAACGAGATCCTCGGATGGAGATGGTACCTATGAGACGGCCTCCACTGGGGAATCTAAAAATAAGGCTGGATCACGTACGATTGTAAGATCGATTACAGAATGCTGGAGCATTGAGCAAAGAATAACATCCAAGCTTCTGTAAACTATCTCTCGTGACAGGATCAAACGAACTTCTCGGAAATCCGTATCAAATATATAGGGTAAAGATGGACTTTAATGGGAAATGCCCTGATAAGCTTCTCGGAAGAACCGTCACTTATCGTTGGGATGGACTTATGTGCAAAAATGGATAAGCACTCAAATAAAGAGGTTGCTGCTTATCTGATAAATAAATCTTCTCGTATTTTAAAGTCGGCACCTGGAATACGATCCTGATTTTTCTTTTACTGAAGGATAAATAAACTGCTTCAAGATCGTGCTCTCTTGAACGTGAAACGGGTAAACTGAACTTCTTCATACTTCAGAATCGTGCTCTCCTGAATATGAAACTGAATATACTCATACTTCAGAATCGTGCTCTCCTGAATATGAAACTGGATGACTGAATATTTCTCATTTTTCAGAATCGTGCACTCCTGAAAAACGGCCAACTGAACTTCCTCATAACTCAGAATCGTGCTCTCCTGAATATGATTCCGCTCCTTCTTTTACTAAAGGATAAATGAACTTCTTCATAACTTCAGAATCGTGCTCTCCTGAATATGAAACTGCTCCAAACCTCCCCGTAACTCAAGATCGTGCTCTCCTGAATACGATTTGGTTCAAACCTCAAGACGGCAGGTAAATGGAAGCCCAACTGCTCCATGGAGATGGCCATTTGCTGCGAGTCATAATGAGGATAGGATCGACTTCTTAGGTGAGAAATGTCGTATGTTGATGCTGTAAGATGTAAAGTGTAAAGGGTTGTAACATGTAGGATCGTAAAGTGTTGTACTGATATATTTTCCAGGCGTGAACTGGCGTGTATCTGTGAAGGATTGTAGTTGATTTTCTTGAAAGGTAGTGCAAAATAAATGCACGTCCGGGTACAGTGATAAACTTCTCAAGCGAGATAGTCGCGTATATGTCATGGTATGGTGAAAACCTTTAGATGGTGCAAAATAAATGCACGTCCGGTTGGGATTGACGACCGACAAGACTGAGATTCAATCTAGGATCGAGCTAGAAAGAAGACTGGTAATCAAGACTCCATCGAGGGAATGATCTCGAAGGGTAAATACCTTATCCTAGTGAGGAAAGATAACTGAAGTAACCGTCATCCACGAGGATCGAGCTCCGTAGGGAAACTTGGAAACACATATGTATTTAGGGCTGACAATCTATTTGGAGAGAATGGACGAACCCAGTTATTCGGCGGTAACAACCAATGATGGTGAAACATAATGAACCTGTGAATGCTAACGCATATGTTGATGCATATGTTAATGTGAATATATGTTAATGTTTATGTATGCAAGATGTTATGAAATGAGTATGTAATGAGTATGTAATGAATATGTAATGAAATAGGCATGTGATGCTTATGCCCTTGCGTATATTGACGAAACAGACTAGAGACGGGACGAGAGATGAAATAAACATCTCGACGGAGATACCCTGCGTTCTCTGCAATCAATACGTCAATCATGGGTAAGAAAGATTAATGGGAGAACCAGATCTGGTTCTAAAGTTCTGAATTCTCTGGGGAGAAAGTAATCGGCTTGGGTGTACGGTATCACGTCTTCACCTGGGGAGAAGAAAACCTGAGGGACACTTTTGAGTTACCCAAGAAAAAGTTGTCAACTTATAGTCTCTCTGGGGACTATCACTGGGCACTGGTTTGAAAGTGTTTCTGCAATAATGATATTTCCGGGGGATGAAGAGATCCTGTCAGAATTTCCACTAGTCAATGTAATTTATTACATTTCAAATTTGTTTTGTTTTTTTTTTTTTGAAAAAACAGTTTTGAAAAATCTACAATGCACCTTTCATTTTCAAATTTTAAGAATAAACGCATTTTGCATAACAATAGAAAATAAAGAGCAATGCACCAAGGAATGTAAGTAACGAGATGGTATCTTTTATTAAAGGGTGGCTGCTTGCTGAAGGCATAGCTCCACAGATGATTACATTTTGAAATTGGCAACATGGGAAAAAGGTTATATTGAATCCAATGACACCTACTGACTCTAATAACTAAGACTAATCCAGAATCCTGCTTTGGGCAAGGATGAAAGAACTGAAACATGGCTCTCATGCGAAAAGTGTGTCTTCTGATGCAATGAAATGCCTCTGTCCCTAACTTTTGCCTGGACCGCCCTTTCGGGTTTTCAATCCACCGGGACGCTCTTTTTTGCCTAAGCCGCCCTTTCGGGTTTTCGACTTAGCGAGCTTTTTATTATTATTATTTTTTTTTTCAACCCTTACTTTTGCCTAAGTCGCCTTTTGCAGGTTTTCGACTTAGCGGGTCTTTAGGCATAATATTTTCGGACTGCATCAGAATTCACGGGATGTGCTAGTTCTTCACCGTCCATTGTCGTAAGTATTAGAGACCCTCCGGAGAAGACAGTCTTTACAACGAACGGGCCTTCATAATTGGGCATCCACTTTCCACGCATATCTTTATGTACTGGTAAGATCTTTTTGAGTACGAGCTCTCCTTGACGGAACTCGCGGATACGAATCTTCTTATCAAACGCTCTTTTCATCCGTTTCTGATATAATTGCCCATGGCACATGGCTGTCAAGCGCTTCTCGTCAATGAGATTCAACTGATCCAATCTGTCTTGAACCCACTCAGCTTCCTCAAGTTCAGCCTCCATTAACACTCTTAGCGAAGGTATCTCTACTTCGATGGGGAGCACGGCGTCCATTCTATACACCAATGAGAAAGGTGTTGCCCCTGTCGAAGTTCTTACTGAGGTTCTGTATCCATGCAAAGCAAACGGTAACATCTCATGCCAATCTTTGTAAGTTACAACCATCTTTTGCAGGATCTTCTTGATGTTCTTATTTGCAGCTTCAACGGCCCCATTCATCTTAGGACGGTACGGAGAAGAATTGTGGTGAGTGATCTTGAAATCGTCACACAACTCTTTCATAGTTTTATTATTCAGATTGGTGCCATTGTCAGTTATTATCCGGCTTGGGACTCCATAACGGCAGATGATTTCTTTCCTGATGAAGCGGGCAACCACTTGCTTGGTCACGTTGGCGTAGGAAGCAGCCTCTACCCACTTGGTGAAATAATCTATAGCAACGAGGATAAAACGATGTCCATTAGAAGCTTTCGGCTCAATTGCCCCAATCATGTCAATGCCCCACATAGAGAACGGCCATGGTGACGACAAAACATTCAACGGTGACGGAGGTACATGCATTTTATCAGCATAAATTTGGCACTTATGGCATTTTCTAGCGTATTGGATGCAGTCGGCCTCCATGGTTAACCAGTAATACCCAGCCCTTAACATCTTCTTGGACATAGCATAACCATTGGCATGGGTTCCGAAGGTCCCCTCATGAATTTCCTGTAGTAACATGTCCGCTTCCCGTTTATCAACACATCTGAGCAGGACCATGTCGTGATTTCTCTTGTATAACACGCCATTACTGATAAAGAATTTGGACGCCAGTCTTCTCAATGTCTTTTTGTCCAGACCAGTAACGCCATCGGGATATTCCTGCTTGACGAGATAGTTCTTGATATCGTGAAACCAAGGCTTTTCATCCACCTCAACTTCTTCGACCGTCTGACAATAAGCGGGCTCAACCTTGCGCTCAATATGGATAAGAGGTGCTTCATTAACGAATTTAACTTTCCACATGGATGCCAACATGGCTAAAGCATCAGCAACGTGATTCTCGGATCTAGGAACATGCTCGAACTCTATCTCGTCGAAATACTTGATCAGCTCAACAATGTAGTCCTTATAAGGGATCAACTTCTCATTCTTCGTTTCCCATTTGCCTTGCACCTGGTAGATAACCAAGGCTGAGTCACCACTTACTTTAAGAAGTTTGATTCGGAGGTGAATTGCTGCTTCGAGGCTAAGAATACAGGCTTCATATTCTGCGACGTTATTAGTACACTCAAAGTCCAATCTTGCTGTAAATGGGGTAAATCCACCCTTTGGGTTCATCAAAACGGCGCCTATACCATGCCCATTGAAATTTGAGGAACCATCAAACATCATCTTCCACCAAAGACCTGGTTCTGGACCTTCGCTCGGATCTGGTTCTTCGCAATCTCTTTTAATCAACAAAATATCCTCATCAGGAAAATCGAGCTTAAGAGGCTCATAATCTTCAACTGGCTGGTCTGCAAGATAATCGGATAAAATGCTACCCTTAATCGCTTTCTGGGGTACATACTGGATGTCATATTCGGATAACAACATGTGCCAACGGGCTAGCCTCCCGGTTTGAGCAGGTTTTTCAAAAATATACTTGATCGGATCCATTTTAGAAATCAATAGCGTGGTATGACAGACCATATACTGCCGAAGGCGCTTAGCGGCCCATGCCAATGCACAACAAGTTTTCTCTAATGGCGAGTATCTGTTTTCGCAATCGGTAAACTTCTTGCTCAGGTAATAAATCGCATGTTCCTTTTTCCGGTCTCATCATGTTGTCCAAGCACACAACCCATAGACTTCTCGAGAACAGTAAGGTACATAAACAACGGTCTTCCAGGTACGGGCGGGATCAGAATAGGGGGATCTTGCAAATAACCCTTAATCTTCTCAAACGCGTTCTGACAATCAGGGTTCCACTCAACTGTCTGCCCCTTGCAAAGCAACTTGAATATCGGCTCACAAGTAGCGGTCATATTAAAGATAAACCTGGAAATGTAATTCAGACGCCCCAGAAAACCCCTAACTTGCGTCTCGGTTCGCGGAGCCGGCATATCTCGAATGGCTCGGACTTTGTCAGGATCCACCTCAATCCCTCGCTGGCTAACAATGAAACCAAGCAATTTTCCGAATCTGACACGAAGATACATTTTGCAGGATTCAATTTCAACTGATATTTCCTGAGTCGTTCAAACAGCTTCACCAAATGGTCTAAATGCTCCTCTTCACTCTGAGATTTGGCTATCATATCGTCCACATACACCTCAATTTCTTTGTGCATCATATCATGAAAAAGAGTGGTCATAGCACGTTGGTAAGTTGCCCCTGCATTCTTTAAACCGAAGGGCATGACTTTGTAGCAGAAGGTTCCCCAAGGAGTAATGAAAGTAGTCTTCTCTCGATCATCGGGATCCATCTTGATCTGATTATAGCCAGAGAAACCATCCATAAACGAAAACAACGCAAAACTGGCTGTATTGTCTACAAGTGTATCAATATGTGGCAGTGGGAAGTCGTCTTTCGGACTTGCTTTGTTCAGATCCCTGTAGTCTACACACATCCTAACTTTACCGTCCTTCTTAGGCACTGGCACGATGTTGGCCACCAATCTGGATATTTTGCGACTGCCAAGAAACCTGCATCCAACTGCTTTTTAACCTCATCTCGAATCTTCAAAGCCATGTCGGGTCTCGTTCTTCGGAGTTTCTGCTTGATAGGTGGACAATCTGGCTTAAGCGGCAGTTTGTGAACAACAATATCCGTGTCTAGGCCCGGCATATCTTGATACGACCATGCAAACACATCAATATACTCTTTTAAACAACTCAATCAACCTTGGCCTAATCTCCGTCCCAAGCATTGCACCAATCTTGACCTCTTTCTTTCTCTCATCCGTACCGAGATTAATTAGGTCCACCTGCTCTTTATGCGGTTGAAGCTCTGTGTACTCGTACTCAATCATCTTGTCAGTTCCGCGGGTACTTCAAAATCTTCTTCACCCTCATCCTCAGCTTGATTGATGGGTGCATCCCAGTCAGGAGTGTCAGTAAAGTCATTGGATCCAACAAGGTTTACGATATCTCTGCATGATGGAAAGCTTACTTAATTAAAATGCTCGAAGATATGTAAGAATGAAATGCTGTTTTTTTTTATTATTTTTTGGAAGAAAGGTTGCCAATTTCATTCTTAAAGGTGAAAACGAAGAACGCAAATGAACCAAAGTGGAATTGAACAAAAATGCTTTTATTAATATCCTTTTAGAAATGAAAGGTGGCCCAATAACAGCGACCCTATAGCCTTGGGCAGAGCTATGGATTTTTATTTGAAAATGTAAATGAAACTTAAAAAAAACAATTACTTTGACAAGGGAAAAATAACAGGGATCTCTACGGCCTCCAGTTGTTCAAAACTGCATCACCCTTAAACACCAGGTTGCTCAGCTCTGCATTTTTCTCACATTCGCCGATGGCATTGACTTGGAAACCTCCGCTGACAAATACTTCTTGGATAACCTTCGGACGCCCTTCGACAGTGGTGACAGCTCCATTCTGAGTTGGTTTGTAACCCAACCCAGAGCGATCAGTCTTGGTCTTGACATCAATTACCTTTCCCCAACCTTCAGGAATGCCCCTGTCAATTGTTGATTTGGTACTCTTCAGAGATGCAAAAGATGGATTACCCTGACCCACTGTCTCTTCGACCTCCAGCAGAACAGCATTGGCGATTTCAAGTGCTTGAAAGGAAATGTCTAAAGCATTCTCGTCGGCCTCGATGTAACGGAAAGAAGACAGGTTACTGACCATCAGATCTTCCTCACCGTGTATAATAACCAACTTTCCATCGATCACGAATTTCATCTTTTGATGTAACGTTGAGGTCACTGCCCCAGCGGCATGAATCCACGGCCTTCCGAGTAAACAACTGTAGTTGGGATTAATGTCCATGACTTGAAACGTGATATTAAACATTTGCGGACCAATCAGGATAGGAAGCTCAACCTCCCCCATTACCGACCGGCGAGAGCCATCGAAAGCCTTGACAACCAAAGGAGTAGGTTTCAACACAGTCTCTTTACAAGCCAACTTATCGAGAACCCTCTTGGGTAGAACATTCAGAGAAGAGCCGGTGTCCATAGCACTCTCGCTAAATTGTCCTCTTGACATTTTACCGATATATGTAAAGCACGATTATGGTTCGGACCCTCCTTCGGTAACTCTTCATTGCTGAAACTGAGGGTGTTACAGGCGGTCAAATTGGCAATCACACTATTAAATCGACTGGTGCTAATATCTTGATCCACATGTGCTTGAGTCAAAACCTTCTGCAAGGCCATCCTATGAGCGGGTGAATTCATCAACAGAGATAAAATCGAAATCTTGGAAGGAGTCTGATGAAGTTGGTCAATAACTTTATAGTCACTTTTCTTGATGATCCTCAAAAATTCAGCATCTTCATCATTCGTAACGGCTCCCTTACCTTTGTCTTTGGCAGGCACTGGGATATTAGTCGTTTCCTTAGGTGGATCCTCATTAGAATGGGGAGTATACACACGGCCACTGCGAGTCATCCTGCTTACCTCTGCGATATTGGTCACCGTGCCCTTAACCTCTTCATTTGGAATAACCTTCCCGGATTCCTTGTCAATCATCGTCACGTCATATTTCCAAGGCACAGCTTTAGGATCACTGAAAGGAAATGGACTCGGTCTTCGAATAACTATAGGCTTAGGCTGATTCACCTCAGGGATAAACGATTTTGGCATATCGAACACGGGATTGGCAGAACCTGCCCCTGATAGATTAAACACTGGTACCTTACCCTTTGATTCTGGCTGATGGAAGACAGGCTCAACCACAGCGACCTCATCTTTCTTGGCTTGGCTTGTCACTTGTAAAACACCCTCATTAATTAACCTCTGAACATCATTCTGAACCAACACACAACCCTTGCTACTGGCTTTACAACTTGCGCATGCAACGTGGGAAGTATCTACCAAACCGGCTTCGAACAGTTTCGAATGGAACATCTTGAGAGGAGTCTTAATCTGATCAACATCAAGGGCATAACCTTCTTCCGAATCAGCACCAATGGCATTGACACTCTCATGGTTAGGAAAGGGGTTCTTCTTAACATTCGGTTGAGGATCTTCAAATGATAAAATCTTCTTTTCCAATAAATCTCTAACAATATTTTTGAGAGCATAACAATTCTCCAGATCGTGACCAGGCGCACCCTCATGAAATAAACAGTGAGCGGCGGCGTTGTAATTGGCGGGTAGAGGATTAGGAGGTGGACCCAAAGCCCGAGTGGTGATTAGACCTTGCTTTACCAAAGAGGATACAACTCGGTAAAAGTCATCGGAATTGGTGGACAAGGCTTATACGTTCTTCTATTCGGAACATTCCGGCGAGGAGCCGGACTCTCTGGCTGTTGAGGAGCCGGAGTATTGGGCGCCTGTAGGTAGTTGACAGGAGGTGGATAAACAGGAGGTTGTTGCATAGGTTGATACATGGGAACCTGTTGATTGAAAGAAGGAGTAATAGCTGCCACATAGGGTTGTTGAGCATATTGGACTGGGTACCCTTGAGGTTGAGCATAACCTTGCGGATGCCGATAAAAGCGTTCCCTTGGTCTACCAGAGGATATAGCATTAGTCTCACTCTCCTTCTTTTTCTGGGAGCTATACGGAGGTTTCTTCGGCTGATCCTTAGAAGTACCATGATTATTTGTCATTTTACCACTTTTCATACCCAATTCAATCTTGACACCCACAGCAACGATGTCGGAGAAATTTGAAGTCACACTACCCACCATTCTCTCGTAAAATTCTGGACGGACTGTGTCGACAAACCAATCAGCTAACTCTTTCTCGGTCAAAGGAGGTTCTACCTGCGAAGCAGTCTCTCTCCACCTTTGAGCATACTCTTTGAATGACTCAGAATTCTTTTGTGACATACTCAGCAACTGTCTTCTGTCAGGAGCCAGATCCATATTGTACTTGTAGTGTTTGATGAAAGCGTCAGATAAATCCTGGAAACTCTTAATGCGAGACTGGTCTAAAGTTAAATACCACTTGGAGGAAGCACCCTTCAAACTATCTTGGAAGCAATGAATCATCAGTTTATCATTCTCAACATGGGCAGCCATTTTGCGATAATACATGATCAGATGACTCTTAGGACAGGTGGCACCTTCATAACGATCGAAGTTCGGAGTTTTGAACTTCGGGGGAATAACTAAACCTGAGACCAAACAAACATCCCTTGCAGCAGTCCCAAAAATTTGATCACCCTCTACCTTTTTCAATCTCTGGACGATAGTGTTTACTTCCTCACGAAGCTTATCATGTTTCTCATAACCCTCAACATTCTCATCAGATTATCAAAAACTGTCTCATTGAAGTACGGTT